>MU705883.1:0-15390 GCA_026770625.1 Nicotiana glauca
TTAGGTAGCGGACTCAAGCTAAGAGATATTCCCTCTTGTTTGAGCCCGGACTTGAATTAAGAGTTCAAATTTATACCCACGAATTAATTAAACTTTAGAGACAAAAAAAAGAAAATTTAGCTACTTTAGTTGGGGCCTTAATAAATAAAAAACGAGATGAGCCTCGCCAAACCAAATATACAATTGCGGAGCCCTCATTAGTTACTTAATATAAAAATACTTAGAGATTCGGGACGGGCCGTTTAGCAAATTTCACGGCCTTCCCAGAAGATAACAACACGTTAGTCACTTTAGGTGCAATTTTTAATAATATTACCTACCTAATACGGGTGTGCATTTCATGCAACCCAAATCCAAAATCCGAAAACGTCGAATAAGGATGTGTCGAGGATCCGGGTGCATTTCATGTGACGTGATCCAAAAAANCTCGATTTGGGATTCAAATCGGTGACTTGGGACACCATAAATCTCCCAAGTGGCGACCTGATTTCTTAAAAATGAATCCCGTCTCGATTGTCCTTAAAATGGAAAAACTCCTTTCATTATTATATCCCTTTCCTGGGATGTAGTAAAACCCGTATAAAAGCGGAAAAAGGAGGTGTGATAGACATACAAGGCCGCGGGACTCCCCTTGAGTAACAAACCTAGGTATTTGCTCCATATAAACTTCATCCTAAAGGTCACCATGTAAAAACATTCTTAATGTCCAGCTGATAGAGAGGCCAATGGCGAACAACAGCCATGGATAGAAAAAGGTGGATTGATGCTATCTTAGCCACGACAGAGAAGGTATCACTGTAATCGAACCCAAATATCATAATATATTCCTTAGCAAGAAGACTAGACTTAAGATGATCAGCCTTGCCATCCGGATCAACCTTGAATACACTCAATGACAACCAATGGTAGATTTACCTGAAGAAAGAGGAACGAGATCTCAGGTACCACTCGTATGTAAAACAGACATCTCGTCAATCATAGCCTGTCACCATCCTAGATGAGACAATGCTCCACCTGTAGACTTGGGGATGGAAACGGAGGACAAAGAAGATATAAAAGCATAATATGGTGATGACAGATGATGATAACTTAAACTAACATAATGGGGATTATGATTAAGTATGGTCTACATACCTTTTCGAAGTGCAATCGGTGTACTAGGAAGAGACAAGTCCGCAGTAGGAGCAGGGTCAGGTGCAGGACGTGAATCAGCTGGGCCTGATACTGGGCGCGGATGACGACGATAAGTCAAGAGTGGTGTTCCTGTGGCTAAGGATCTAGGAGGAGCACTAGACTCCCCGATTAATGGGTAAGACTTATGTGGCGGAAGGTGAAGGAGGAGCTATAGTGAAATCTTCAAAGGTCGATATAAGTAAGACCTCAAATATATCGAGGTGGTTAGAAGAGGTAAAGAAAGGTTTAGACTCAAAAAATATGACATCAGCTGACATAAAGTACCTATAAAGATCAGGTGAGTAATAACGATATCCTTTCTTAACAAAAGAATAACCAAGAAAGATACACTTGAGAAAACGATGAGCACACTTGAGAAAACGATGAGCTAACTTATCTTTCCCAGGGGCTAAGTTATGAACGAAACAAGGGTTCCCAAAAACATGAGGGGGAAGAGATTATAAGGGTGACTGGGGAAATAATACTGAATTTTGGATGGGAGATGAAGGCATTCGATTAACCAAATAACAACCTGTGAGAACTACATCGCCCTAAAAATGTAACGAAACATGAGATTCAATAAGAAGGGTGCGAGCAGTCTCAATGAGGTGCCTATTCTTTCTCTCTGCAACCCCTTTTTGTTGAGGGATATAAGGACAAGAGGTCTGATGAATAATTCCTTGAAAAGTCATAAACTGTTGAAATTAAGAGGATAAATATTCTAGCATTGCGAAAAGTGCGAATAAAAATACCAAATTGATTTTTGATTTTAGCACAAAAATTCTGGAATATAGAAAATAACTCAGAACGATTTTTCATTAAGAAAATCCAAGTACATCTTGAATAATCATCAATGAAACTAACAAAATAACAAAATCCCAAGGTTGAACTGACTCTACTAGGGCCCCATATATCATAATGAACAAAATAAAAAACAAACTCTGCATGACTCTCAATACTACGAGGAAAGGAGGCTCGAGTATGATTCTCGAGCTAACACGACTCACAATATAATGTAGATAAACTATAAAAACTAGGCACCATCTTCTGAAGCTTGAATAAACTTGGATGTCCTAAATGTCTGTGAATTAGGTCTGGAGGATCTGTAACTAGACATGCCTTGGAGGTGACTTAAGGTAGTAAAGGCCTTCTTATTCAAGCCATGTTCCAATAGTCTGTCCCATACTGCAGTTCTGCATAATAAAAGAATTATCAATAAAATATATACCACAATGGAGGGCACGATTCAAACGACTAACATATGCAAGACTAAAAGGACAACCAGGGACATAAATAATGGAATCTAGAGTGACAGAGGGTAGGGGATTAGCTTGTCTAACTTCTTTTGCTTTAGTTTGAGACCCATTGTCTAAAGTAACCATGGAAGAGACTGTGAATACATAATATTTGACAGAAGGGATTTATTACTAGAGATATGACTAGAGGCGCCTGAGTCCACGACCCATGGTCCAGGAGTACTAGACTAGGAAATACAAGCAAAAAAATTACCAGCAATAGAAGTATCAGTCTGAGCAACATAGTCTACTTGTAGAGATGTCTACTTAATTGCTCGATACTGAAGGAACTCATTATATTCCTCTTCAGATAAAGAAAATCCCTAGTTACCTGTAGTCTCGGTCTGAGCAACAATAATCATTTTTGGGTGGGTGACTATGTAAAGAAGAGCACACATCACGAGTGTGTTCAAGTTTATGACAATAAGAGCACTTGGGTCTAGATTTTCCAAAACGACCTCCTCCTCATCTATTCTCCATAGTATGAGATGCCCGATTGTCCACTATCTGGGATGCGAGAACAGACAAGTCAAGTGTCTGTGATGAGATCACTGGGTGACTTGGTGTTGCAGCAAGGCAAAGTAATTGAGAGAATAATTCATCAACGTGGGGACAGTCGGACTAGCCAAAATCTGATCGCGTATTGAGTCAAGATCATTAGGAACTCCAGCAAGAGTAAGAACTAGAAATATCTTTTGTCACTGCTCTTGTTGCTTTACAACAATAGCAGAAACTGACATCAACTTCTCAAATTCCTCTATAACTGCATGTACTTGTCTCAAGTAAGTAGACATATCTAATTCATGTTTCTTTTAAATTTTTCATCCGCGATATCACATAATAGAGAACGAGATATGTCATTAGTGTATAAATTGCAAGCCTTTTCCCAAACCAAATAACATGTCAGGAATGGACGAAACAAGAGCATCAACTTGGACTCAATAGATCGCCACAAAATACTGCATAATTGAGCATAGATATTCTCCCAAAGTGCTTTATCCTTTTCATCTCCTTCACTAGACTTTGTGATTAAATGATCTTGAACACCTTGACCTTTACACCATGACTCGACAGACGAAGTCCAAGTTAAGTAGTTTGAACTTCCCATTAAAGGTTCTGAGGTAATCATAACACCAAAACTGTCAGATCCCGGCTTTTAAGACCCAAAAGCATCGACTCCCAAAGACACTATTGGATTGAAGTGAGGTCTATAAAATAATCTCCAAATAACAGAAAGAATCAATTGAAAACTCGTTGAAATAGACGAAGGAGATTTTTGCCG
This sequence comes from Nicotiana glauca, assembly GCA_026770625.1. NCBI lineage: Eukaryota > Viridiplantae > Streptophyta > Magnoliopsida > Solanales > Solanaceae > Nicotiana > Nicotiana glauca. Next base: position 3,751 of record MU705883.1, read on the forward strand.
AAAAATTACTGTAGCTGCCGGACAAATCAGTGTAGCCACTGGAAAAACTCAAAGTGGTCAGAATCAAACAAAAAAGTATGGGTGGGGGTTGGAATTGATAGAGGACACAACTGTTCTGAAGAAACTTTTTCAAAAAATGGCCGAAAGTTGTTGTACGAGTCGGCGCGTGGATCACACGTGTGAGCTTTTGGTGGCGCGTACGGAGGCTGTTGCCGGAGATTTTTCTGGGATTTGGTCGCCGGACATTGGTGAATCTTTTGATAGTGTTGGATTTTGCACAACACTGACAGAGACAACGCAGACGCAAACAACCTTGAAAAAGTCACCCAAAAAAAAGGCTTCCTGTGCTGATTTTTCTTTTCGAAATCGCTAGAATTTATGTACAGTGATAAATCTCTCACAATTGATCTAATACCATGTGAGAATGCATGGGAGAAAATATGATATTATTCACATATGTTAACTATGATACAATGAGCCATACATATATAATACATGTCGTACTATATACATGTCCCACTCCTAATGCATATGAGATTAGTGTTATTTACTACTATTTACATAACTATTCTAACAGAGCCTATGCGTGTGATACCACTGTGGGTCACATTTCCAGGTTTACCTATCAAATGTAGGGCTGAGGAAAATCTAGGAAGAATTGCAAGTTGCTTGGGAAAGCCTATATGCACAGACAAACTCACAACTCAGTATGAATAAATATAACGGTATTTTTGTAAATAAATAATTCTTTTAGAAATTATACAATACTTTAATGCATCGAACCAAACAATGGATAAGAAATATGTCAGCATAATTAACGCAAAAATAACCAATACCAGCATTACTAATACATCATATCCAATATTATTATTATGCAATCTACCAAACGATCCCCGAGGCTTAAAATTTGAAGATCTTCTTTGTACACTGGATAGTCCTGCTTAGAGCTAGAGCATTTTCCTTCTTGCTCCTCTATTGTGAACATTTCCAATTGGCTAACCATTTTATTTCATGTTTATCCAGCTGGCGAATAGCTAATATTTACGTGAAAACAGTATGAATTAGCCAGTTTTCGGACTGATAAGTGAAAAATAGCCAATATTTATAAAGTTATTAAAAAATAGCCATTATTTTGCTGAAATACGAAAAGTTCCAGTATAATATGTTGGAATATGGAGCTCCTGTTATGATGACCCAAAAAGTCATCACTTGTTTAGAAAAAAATTCAGTGTTCTGAGGCCTAAAAACCTCCTTTTTACCTCACCTCAATTTGCGTGCATGGACCGGGCCTATATCTGGAAAGCCTTCTATGTGAAAATATGAGAAATAGAAATTTCTAGAGTTAAAATTTAATTATGGTTGACTTTGGTCAATATTTTTAGCAAACGGACCTGGATCCGTATTCCAGCGATCCCAGGAGGTCCGCAGTAAAATATAGGACTTGGGCGTATGTCGGAAAATGAATTCCGAGGTCACAAGCCTTAGAAATCAATTTTTGAAAGAAATTATTTTTCTGAATTATCTAAGAAATGGAGAAAAGAACCAATGTTTGAAACCATATGTATCAGGCCCGTATTTTAGTTTTGGAGCCCGGTACTAACTTGTTGTAGTATTTAAATGATAACTAGGAAATTTGGTGAAAAACAAAGTTTATTTGACGTGAGTTGGACTTCCGGTTGAAGAGTTATGAACTTTAAGTGTTCTTGATGAAAATGTTGAATTTTGAGGTTTAATTCATGGTTTTACATGTTAATTTGATGATGTTATTGCACGAGTAGGTCCATATAATATTTTTGAGTTAGTATGCACGTTTGGTTTGAAGTTCTGAGGGCTCGGGAGAGTTTCGGGTAGGTTTCGGGATGTCTTAGACTTAAAACACAGTTGTTGCAGGTTCAGAGAAGTTGCAGATCTCTGAACCCGCCTTTGCGGCCGCAAAAGATTTTGTGCGGTCCGCGGTGGGGACTTTGCGGCTACAATCGATTTTGTGTGGTCCGCGGTGAGGAAGAATCCGCAAGTTCACTGGTTAGACTTCGGAAGCCTATATCTTTTGATCTACAAGGAATTTTGAGATGATTCAAAAACGAAAGTTGTAGCCCTTCGTGTCTAGTTTCCTTAGAGGTAAAAAATTATAATTTTTACATCTGTAGAGAAAGTTATGGACAAAATACTAAAGCATGTCACTACAATCAACATTGTGAGCTCCGCGGCCGCACTCGATTTTATGCGGTGCGCACAGAGGTTCTGAGATAGGTATATTTAAACGGTATTTCAGTTATTATTCATTTTTCAAAACCCCAAAAACATAAGAGGCGATTTTTCAAACAACCTTTCTTCTCCAAAATATTAGTAAGTGATTTCTAACTCATTTTCTTTACTCCTTAACTTCTTTTTACAAGATTTCATCCTAGAATCTGAGGTTTTCATGGTGGAACTGGGAATTTTGGGTAAAACATAAGAATATTAAAATTTGGGGATTGAGACCTCAAATTGAGGTCGGATTCCAAAATTAATTATATATTCGGGCTCGGAGGTGAATAGGTAATCGAGTTTTGGTCCGAATTTCGGGTTTGGACCAAGCGGGCTCGGGGTCAATTTTTGACTTTTTGAGAAAAACTTTAGAAAACTTATTTTCATGCATTAAAATTGATTCATTTATCATTTATTAATGTAATTAAGTAACTTGTGGCTAGATACGAGTGAGTTGGTGGTGGAATCAAGAGGTAAAGCGGTAATTGAGGCTTGCATTGTGTTCGTGGCATCGAGGTAAGTATTTGGTCCAACCTTAGCTTGAGAGATTAGGAGTTGTGTCCTATTAGCTATGTGTTAATTGTTGAGTACGACGTATAGGCATGGTGACGAGTATCCATATGTTGGTATCAAGTATGCTCGCGAGTCTTATACTATGTTTAATGTGATTCCGTTTTGTATTTGTTCATTCCTTATGTGATATTTCTATTGTTGAACAAGGTTTGTGGAAGTAAATTGGGTAATTGAACATTTAAGAGCGTTAGCTCAAGTTTTGAATTGAATTGTGAAAGTATCATTGGTAATTAAGCATGGTGGAGCGTTGACTCGAGTTATAAATTGAGTTATGAAGTAAATGTGAAGAAGAGAACAGGATGATGATATTGTCTCCCTTACCGGGATGTTGTTGCTTCTGATATTGTTCCCTTGCCGGGATTTTTATTGTGATTTCATTATTTCCTTGCCCTTATCGTTTGTGATTGTTGTTTCGGTGAGGAAGAGTATTAAAGCACGAAGGGTGATGCCGTGCATTATTTTCGTGAGGAAGAGTGTAAAGCACAAAGGGTGATGTCGTGCCGCACGATGTACAATTTCGTGCTTTTATATGAGTGATTATGTGAGGTAAAAGCACGAAGGGTGATGTCGTGCACTTGTCCTTGATTTTCTTGATTTTACCCGTAATTGAGTTATGGTGTTTTTTATGCTTATTTACTGATTTCCTGTTGTTACTTGAATCTATTATAATGTTATTGATTTTCCCCGCCCAAACTGCTTTGTGATTGTTGCTTGGGTGAGGAAGAGTGTTAAAGCACGAAGGGTGATGATGTGCATTATTTTGGTGAGAGAGTGTTAAAGCACGAAGGTTGATGCCGTGTACGTGTCTTTAATTTCCTAATTTTTATTGATAACTGAGTTATGATTTCTCTATATTTAATTGTTGGTTTTCTGTTGATACTTGTTGTACCCCGCAACATGATCCCTCTTCCTATCTTCAATTGAACTGTGGTGATCCTTATATTTATTCGTTGTTCTTCTGTTATTATTCGATCCCTCCCATCCTTAGCTGTACATTTCTACTTGTATCGTTCCACTGTATATGATTTAACTGCACAGGTTTATTTTGGTAGTCTGGTCCTAGCCTCGACACTACTTCGCCGAGGTTAGGTTAGGCACTTACCAGCATATGGGGTCGGTTGTGCCGATACTACACTCTACACTATTTTGTGCAGATCCCAGTATTGTAGATTACGGACCGCAGTAGGATAGCTGTTTCGTGTTCATTAGGCGACCCGATGTAGTCCTGCAGGCATCCGCAGGCTTCGGCGTCTCCTTCTATCTATTATTCATGTTTCTTTCATGTATTTCTAGAGACAGAGTTGTGTTATCTCTTTTAGACCTTTATTTGTAGTACTCTTATATAGTCTGTGAAGTTGTGACACCAGTCTTGGGTAGATTGTTATGGATTGATATTGGTAGCATTATTAAAACTTGAAATTTAGTCTTCCGCCTATTAAATTCTGTTGTTTATTAATTGTTGCTCCTAAATTGTTACTGAATTAAAAATGGAAATCAGGTGAGTAATTCAATTGGTTGGCTTGCCTAGCTTTCATTAGTAGGCGTCATCACGACTCCCGAGGGTGGGAATTCCGGGTCGTGACACCTGCGTATAACTTCCAGCATTTTATGTTGGAACTCTAGCACACGAAAAATTTCAACATAATATACTGGACATTGGAGCTCCTGCGTATAATTTAAGGATGTTTTTGTTCATATTATATTTTCAATGAAAAAATGGCTAAATTTTGATTACTTTTGAAACTGTGGTTATGTTTCAATTAATAGTGGTAAATCTGGCTATTTCTGTTTTTTTTTCCGCAATATTTACTTTTGTTGGCCCAATTTTTATTTGTCTGGTCCAATATGTCTATAAGTTTGGGTAGAAATGACACCAGGTAACCGCTCTAAAAGGCTGCTATTTAGGGATTAGCCAGTGCGTCCTGAGTTTAGGTTTTCAATTCAATTTTTCAGCATAAAAATTTTCTGAATTATCTTGAAGTTAAGATTTTTAGTTTAAAATTTCAGGATAAAATAAGTACTGGCTAATCTCTAAGTAGCATCTTTGAGAATAGCTATCTGTACACTTGCCCCTAAGTTTGGCATGTTTTTATTGGGACTTGAGAGTAATCTGATTTATTAATTATAGTTCGACTATATTAATTATATTTTTGTGATCAAGTTGAACTTAACCTTTAAAAAACAGGACTTTAGCTTTTAACCCTATTTTGAAAATGGAGTAAAACATAAAAAGATCAACATAACATTCCACTTGAAAATGTATTGTAAAAGATTTTATTAGGAAATATAGGCTGAAACCCCAACATCTGTTACAATGACAAACAACTATGTACAGTAAGAAATAACTTTTTTATTATATTTCTCTCAATTATTGATATATTTTTTTTTTCTCATTAAAGTGTTTTCTTTTGCTTTCTGGTTTCCATTAAAGTGGATCTTCTCCCAATTTGTCTTTGTCCTCCAATTTTTCCTTGCAAATAATCTTCTGCTTTTGAAGTTTCTTCTTCACTTATCCATCCTTCTTTCATCAATTTCTGTTGGTAGTACTTAAATCCCACATACAACATAAAAACTGCAAAAAAAAAAAAAAAAAAAAAAAAAANAATTTTCGTTGAACAAAATGTTTGAAGTTTTATTAGAATAAAAAAAGACAGTCAGGTGCACAAAGTATCCCGTATTCACGCATGATTCGAGGAAGGACTGTATCGGCGCACCCCAAGGCCGACTCTAACAGTGTATGGGGTAAGGGCGTAAGGCAAGTGCCTTAGGCCCTCAATTTTCGGGGTGCCCATTTTTTAGGAATAATATATATTGTATAGGTTTATAGGCCTTTATATATATATATATATATATATATATATATATATATATATATATATATATATATATATATATATAGTACTTTTGTACTTTTCATGCAAAAAGAAAGAAAATTTTTTAGATATTAATAAAGCAAAGCTTAAAATAGTAAAAAAAAATAGTTTTTAATTTGATTTAATTTGACAATTCTATATTTTACTCTTCTTCCCTGGTAATCCCAACTTTTCAATTTCATTTCACTCTTCATATTCGAGATATGAGACATACCCTTCTTCATTCCTCTTTATTCATGCTCATCTTCTTTCTACTAGATTTCTTTCTTTCTCCAAGAATCTAACGAGCCAACAACTAGATATTCTGGAATAAAAGTCTTCAAACTTCTTGAATCGGTCAATCATTGGGTAATATCATTTTAACTTTCTAGTATTATTTTCATTTATTATTTATTATTTTATTAATTTTACTCCATACATGTTTAATTTTCTTTTTTAACAATATAAATATGTCAACAAGAAAATATGCACCGGTTATTCAAAAATTCAAAAGAAAGGAAAAGTTGAAGAGTTCAAAAGAAATTAAAAAATTTAAGGCCTCACTTTTTATTTTCGTCTTAGGTCCCATATAATGTAGAGCGGCCCCTGGCGCACCTCCTAAGGGTATGATATAGACAATCTACTCTAATGCAAGCATTAGTGGTTGCTTTCACGGCTCGAACACATGATCTATAGGTCACATGGAGACAACTTTAACATTGCTCCAAGGTCCTCCATATGAAGTTTTATTCGAGTAGGCAGTAAAAATTGCTGCTGCTTATATAGAAATAAAAGGGAAATTAATTTTTTTTGCGAAAATTAGTGATTTTACCTGCCCAAATTCTAGCAGCAATTGAAGATAAATTCCAGACGAGTGTGAATATTGCAAATGCAACTGCTTTCTTGTGAGTACATGATTCCCAAGCATCTCGAAATCGTCTAAACCAAAATGTACCTTCATATTGCATTTGCACGTTATAAAAACAATTATTTTTAAAAAAAAATCCACGAAATACTAAGTTTTAGACATGGTAAGACACCAAAATTTTCTTGAAATTATCTATTTTATTTAGAGAGTTAAGAGTTTAATTTCTATATATTAATAATATAGAAAAACTAAAAAATAAAGTTAATTAGTCATGATAAATGGATTAGTCGCCTAAAAAATAAGGCAATAATATGATGTAATAAATTAAATTACAATATATTTTTCTCATGGAATTTGAGGTAGACTTATATTATTATATACTTCTCCATCTATCAACAATTTAGACATAAGATAAAGAAATCTAATATGTGATGCAAGATTCGGTAACCAAACATTAATACTATACAATTTTATAAATAAAATAAGCTTTTTCTTGCATTATCCTTACTAGTGTAGCTTTAAAAAAATAGAGGATAATAATTTTTTGATTGATAAAGATTGAAATGGACCACTTTGTATATGGAAATACACTATCTTTATTTACACTCATTAATGCAACAAAAATAATAATGTGACCCCACTTATAACCAACTACGGAGACGGATCAAAAATTTAAATTTTATGGTTCAGCCTTCAAAGTTATAAATTCATATATAATATTTGTTTTAATTTTAGTGAATTTTATACATAAATTTATATATCGAAAGTTATGAGTTCGATTAAACCGGTAATTTTAATACTACGTTCACTCCTAACCAACTAGTTGACAAATTTACAAAAGAGACGTTATGTGTTAATTAATCTAACGATGTATACTGCAAATTTATTAAATATTCCAAATTTTGGTAAGGAAAAAGCCCCACCATTGTACTTGGTGGGGTTGGTAATCTGTTTAACGGTATTATATTCGATTTAGAAATTCTGAATTTCCTATACATCAACTTCACCAGCCAAAAATTAAAAAAAAAAAATTAAAAAAAAATAGAGCTGGTAAATTTATTTGTTCATTAATACTTGCTAGATCTTAGTTTCCACTATCTGCATTTTAAAAACTGTCTCTCAATTATACTTGCAAAGTATTGTGCAAAGAGGAAGTACAAAAATCATTTAATTTGTATAATAGATTTTACTTTTCAATATATTTTAACTCGTTAAAATTTATGCTGCGTGGACTCTATAGAATGCTGCCGCACTCGTATTAGATCCTTCAAAAATGCATTATTTTTTAAGGATCCGACCTGCACCAGCAACATTTTCGAAAAGTCTGAGAATCAGAGGTCATAACAAATAACTTATTGTATTTTCTAAGTTACTAATTCCTTTCTTAGTGTAATTATCTTCTAAATAATCAAATTATTGTAAATGAAAAAAAAAAAGGATCATGGTGAATAATTTTTTACCATAGGCAGTTAACTGAGTGGAATAAGAAGAACAAACTTTTGGTAAAATGAAAACTCCAAAAAAGCCTGCAAACAGCGAAAAAATCAAGTGTCAGCAACAGTTACAGTGAGTGAAAAGGTGAAAAAGAATGTTCAGTTTTTCTCTGAAAAAATATGTACTTTTATTTCATATTAATTAGAAAATCAGTTTATTTTTCATGATATTTTTCTAGAATTGTTCACTCAGAGATTGTACATAAATCAATTTTATTATTAGTTTTTGTAAACTTTATTAAAAAAATTGAAGAATAAATATTCAAACTAATAATTAGATAGTTTGACTTCCATACTCCGAAGTCTACCGCAAACAGGGGCTGATCCACCTTGCAACCTACGGGTTTACGTGAACGCAGTAACTTTTGTTCAAACAGTGTAAATATGTTCGAAAAATTCACTAAGCATCTATAAATATTTAAATGTGAATCTAATTACAATTGAATTGCAGGAATTCATAAACATTAAATTCTGGATCCGTCTCTGGCCGCAAAAAAAGTAGTTTAGCATATAAAATTCACATAGTAACTCTTTGGGTGTATTTTTTTTAAGAAAAAATTTACCAAGAAAATGGAAAAAAAGTAAAATAAAACAGGGAACAAAACATGTTTTAACTTTTAACCATATTAGATGCAACTCACCTAATTTGGACATTTTCCAAATAGTTATGGAGCTGCCACATCTAGCCAAAATAAACAGCAGAACTGCCATCTGTAGAGGCAAAATTTTGTCAACTTTCAAATAGTTGAAGTCAGATCAAAATTGTTTTTTTTTTAATTAAAAATAATACAAAGAAATGAAATGGGAACTTTTGGATTTTTCTTTACCTTCATTGTAGTAGCAGGATCCCCAGAAAAAAGGGCTCTAATTTTCAAGAGACATTCATTTATGTATGGCAGTATCAATTTCAGTATCCACATTGCTTCTTCTTCTCCTACTATATATTCACTTGACTCATTTATATTATTGGCTCCCCTATTAAATAAATAAATAAGAAAAATTAGATCAAAGAAATAATTTTTCCTTAAAAGAAAATGGGGCTAATTTCATTGTCATTGGATGTTATGTGCTATAATAATAAAGTCATAGAAATATTTCTTGCAAGAAATGAGATCAGCTAGCCATTCTAAAAGGCTGATATTTAAGAATTAGCCAATATGTTTTGAATTTCAGCTTTTTAGTTCTTTTTTAGGACAAAAGTATCATGAATTGTCCTGAAATTAAGATTTTTAGTTTAAAATTTCAGAAAAAAAATAAATACTGGCTAATCTCTAAATAGCATCCCCGAGAATGACTATCTGTGCACTTGCCCCTATTTTTGCCACATTAAATATGAAAGAAGTAACTAAACACCTAGTTTTATCTACTATAAATAATTCTTTTTTATGGAAAATTCTCAAGGAAACTCACAGCCCCTACTATTTGAGTGCGCACTAGGTAACGTGTTCACTGTGCAATAAGTCGTAAACCATACAGGAAATATAAACTGCACTAGGCAAATTCGGAACGACGAGCTCTGAGTGACGACTGATGAAGGGATTCGATCTCAGGTCTCTCATATGGGAAACTACTCACCCAACCAACTCAGTCAACCTTTACCGACATATAACATTAAAATTACAACTAGCTTTTGTCGCATTACAGTAATTGAACTTTAACCACTGTAACAATTTTTTTACCTGTGAATATTTAGGGATCTGAATAGAAAGATTGCAGCAAGGTAGACCAGACCCAAGTAGGAAAGAACAGAAATGAAGCTGTAAAAAAGACCATCCAATAATTTTACTTAGTAATTTTTCAAGAATCAAGAAGAAAAAATCTGAATTTTTTCTAAGTTCTTAATTACCTGATACTGAGATCTTGAGTATATGAAGATGAAATCATGACAAAAGTTCCAATTCCAAATATTAATGCTGATTTTGATGCATCTCTCCACATAACCAAATCAACTAAAGAAAATGTCCAAAACAAAGAAGAGAAAATCAAGTCCAACATTTGCAGAATTACATTGAAATTTAAAGAAACTATAAAACAAAAAAAGAGAAATTACCAAAGCTTTCTAGTTTGCTATGTTGTCTTGGAAAATTCTGAAATTCATCTGAAGTTGGAACTGAAAATGTAGCATAAAATGAAAGTGAATTCAGAACATAGCCTTAAACAACAACCACAAACCTAGTAAAATTCCGTAAGTGGGATCTGGAGTGTGTACGCATAGGGGCGGAGCAAGTAGCCCGGCTACAGATTCAGGCGAATCCAATAACTTTTATTCAAATAGTGTATTTGTGCTTAAAAATATGTAGAAGTATTAAATTTAGAACACAGTTATTAACATTTGAAGTGACTGTTCTGAAATCCAAAACCCATGTCGGTATGCAAACCTTACTGCTGCCTTCGGGCCCGAAGGTAAAGCCGCTATTTTAAAAAAGGGAGCAATAACATAAGCAGAACACAACCTTAAAAAAGCAAAATGATAGAAAAAAAAGAAAAAAGAATTAAAGAAATTCAATTTACCTGATTTGGTTCTTGTTGGACTTCGAAGATGAATTTTAGCTTGGCCTGAAATTGGAGGAGACTGTTTCTTGATAATTGGAGAAATTGGAACTGATTTTTCATTGCTAAATTGAAGTTTTTTCTCTTCAATTACAACCTTTTTAGGCTTATTTTCTGCTACATTAATCTCTTTAACATCAACACTTAATTCCTTTTCAATTTCCTCATCAAAAACCTCATCCAATTCTTCTTCATTTTCTTCATTTTCAAGATTCAACTTTTCTTTATTACTACACTTGACTTGAGATTCTTTACAATTTTCTTCATTGCTTGTTATAACTTTCTCTTCACATATACCAAATTCTTTACAATTTTCTTGATTTTCAAGATTCTTTTTTGGCTCATCTAAACCAACAACAACAACAACCTTATTTTCTTCAAAATTATTACATTTCTCTTCAACTTCTTTACTTGTAGCTGATTTTGCTTTCACCAGCTGAACTGAATTCCTCAAATTCCCATTAACAGACATAGATTTTACTTTCCTTAATTCAGAATTCTTCTCATTTCCATCCTCTTTTCCTCCATTATTTGCCTCTGATTTCACTTTCCTTAATAATACACTTGATTTCTTGTTCTGAATTGGACTTTTCTTCATTTCTTCAGTTGAAACAGTACTCAATTCTGTACACTGTTCATCCAAATTCTTGTTCAATTCAGATCTTTTTCTTGAAATCTGAATTGGGTTCCCTTCAAAATTACTCTCAGATTTCCAAGTTTTTCTCTTTCCATTCATTACACCACCAACACCAAGATTAGATTTTGACCCCATTTTCAACTTTTTGTCTACTTGATTTGTTTCACTAGTAGTACTGATTATAGTAGTAGTACTAGTTTTTTCATCATTTTTTACTTCTGGGGTTTCTTCTTCTTTTTCACTGTTGCTATATACTTTGATCCCACCTTTGACTTCATCATATTTCATCCTATTCTCCCATACAGAACCTGACATTACACCATTTCTTGAAATTTTGCTCCTCCTCTTACTAACCACTTCCATTTTTCTGTTATTGTTGATTCTTGATTATACTGAGGACTTTTAGTGGGGTTGGGTGGG
>MU705883.1:15507-28052 GCA_026770625.1 Nicotiana glauca
GTATTAATGGAGTAACAAATTTCAGCTGAAGATATTGAGAGGGGTGCGATGAAAGTTATGAATAACATTGGGATCCCATAACACCAGAAAGAGAGAGAAGAGACGTGTATTCATTTTTGGTTTTTCTCCTTTTGGCTCTTTTTAATGTGGTGATTTCATTTTTCTTTTCTTTTTTCTTTTTTTCTTTTTGTGAGTTTAACTCCTTCTTTTTTACAAAATGGAGGTAAGGTCTGTGCACACTCTACACTCTCTGGACCTTATTCATATGGGATTACACTTGGATTATTGTTGTTGTTATTGTTGTCGTTGTTGGACTAAGAGGATCGACAATAACGGGTGAAGTGCACAAATAGTCATTCTTAGGTTACTATTGAAGGATTAGCCAATACTTATTTTGTCCTGAAAATTTGAACTAAAAATCTTAAATTCAGAACAATTTAGGACGTTTATATCCCAAAAAATTAAACAGATAAACTGAAATTCAGGATATATTAGCTAATTCCTAAATAATTAAGGTGAATAACTGGTGTTATTTCTAAACAATAACAAGTAATTATCTCTACCAATCCTAATTGATAGCTTAAAAATGGGAGAAATTTAAAAATAGCCAGATTTACAAGTGGTCGTTCAAAAATAGCCAGTTTCAAAAGTAATCGAAATTTAGCCACTTTTCATGTAAAGACAAATCAGAGCGAAAACATTGTTCAAAACCCGAAAAATACGCTAGTATATTATGCTGGAGTTCCATCATAAGTATACGTGAACTCCAGCGTATTATACTGGAGTTCCAGGATAAGTATGCTGGAACTCCAGCATAATATGATGGAGTTCCAGCATAAGTACACTAGAACTCCAGCAAAATATACTGGAGTTCCAGCAAAGTATACTGGAGTTCCAACAAAGTATACCGGTCCAGTATAATATGCTGGAAGTTCATACACAAGTGCTCGAATCTCCAGTATAATGGCTATTTTCATTGACTTGGTAAACGCTGACATTTCTTGAATGATCAGCCCAAAAACTGGCTAGACCGTGCTATTTTTAACTTAAAAATGTACTCCATCCATTTGACTTTACGTACCTTATTCTTATTTTTAACTCTTTAAAAAATTCACGTTTCTATAGTAAATATTTAGTTTCAACACTCTCATTTTATTTCAATGGCACTCTCTTATGGAAAAATATGTATGTTTAATACCACAAAATTCATAGAATATTTTTAGTATATTATACACAACTTTAAGTTAATAGTGTGATATAAAAATATCTTTTATATTCTTAAAACTGGTGTTCAGCAGAACTAGGACACAAAAATATCATTAAAAAGGTGGAAAATAACCTACTATAATAAATTAAATTTATTATCAATGTAAATTATTTGTACCTTGTATGATTATATGATATAAGATAAATCCCTCTTTCATTTATTCTTTTTGTAGCAAAAAAGAAGAGCAAAGAAAAGTGGAAAAGGGTAAAAAAAAAAAAAATATCTAAGGGAATAATGTGGGAGTAATGATGAGGGGAATTATAGGAAAATTTTATTTTGTATCTCATACAACTGACACTAATTGTATGAGACAACTTTTTTGTCTCATAGATTTTTGTAGACCCAGAAGTATAAGATTGTGGTCCATAAATTTATGAGACAAAAAATAATCTCATATAATTAGTGTCAGTCGTATAAGACACAAAATAAAACTTCTTGAAATTATAGATCCTTTGGTATTTTGTACACTCACTTTTATGTCAAAGGATCTCTGTGACTCTCTTTAACCGAGACTAACAAAAGTCTTTCTCCTCACATGGCATGCCTTTGTTTGCCCTTGTACTTTTACTACAAAAAAATTCTTTCTTATTTTCTTCCCCTTCAACAATTATTTATGACATTTTACTACAAATAATAGCTTATTCTTCCTTGTAGATAGGGGCGGAACTAGAAATCAAAGTATAGGTTTGGTCGAATTTAATATTTTTATCTAAATTCTATATTTGTATTAAAAATTCATTAAATATATACGAAAATGGGATGCAAAACCTAATTACTAACATCTAATTATATTGTTATTCTAGAATTTAGAATGCATAAATTTTAAATTCTGACTCCGCATCTACACGTATATAGTAGTATGTTTACATCCATACATAGGCAACTTTTACCGAATAGAAAAAGAAAACCAAGTTTAGGTTTTTCTTTTTTCCCTTTAGACATACAACAACAACAACGACAAATCTAGTCCAAACCTACAAGTGAAGTCTGGGAAGGTTAATTTTTACGCGGACATTATCTCTAAATGATAAAGATAGAGAAGTTGTTTTCGGTCTACCTCGGCTTAAGAAAAAGAGAAGAAGAAGGCGGAGGAAGAGGAGCAGAAAAAAGACGAAAAAGAAGAAGAAAGGAAAAGAACTAGCACCAAACAGTAACAATAAGAAAATAAGATAATTGAAGCGAACGAACAATAAAGTGCAAATAGAGCTCTAAGAATATGAAAATAAAAGTGTACAAAATTTATTGGTACGAGTAATTTGTATTCGCACCAAGTTGAAAGGATTATTATGGAGGAACAACGGGTGTAAACAAGATAACTAGAGCGAACAAACAAACAAAATAACAACAACAACTACCCAGTATAGTCCTACAAAGTGGGGTCTGGGGAGGGTAATACGTACACAGGCCTTACCCCTACCCGAAGGGGCAGAGAGGCTGTTTCCAATCGACCCTCAGCTCAGGAGAGAAAGAAAAGGAAAGGGAAAAAGAAAAACAAAAGAGCATTAGTGACTCCAGCAGAAATCGCATAAATAATTATCTAAACATAAAACCATAAATTAAATGGCATGCGATAATATCGACCAGTAACTACCATAAGGGGGAACAATACAATAAGCAAGTCATCTATGGGAAGCCCTACCAAACCCCCGGGAATGAAGAACGAAAGGTGCTAGAAGCCCTATCCTACAACCCTGATACTAGACCTCCAGACTCTCCTATCAAGGGTCATGTCCTCGGAGATCCGCATTCTCGCCATGTCCTGCCTAATCACCTCTCCCCAATACTTCTTAAGCCTCCCTCTGCCTCGTCTCGAGCCAACCATTGCCAGCCGCTCACAACTCCTCACCGGGGCATCAGGGCTTCTCGTCCGCACATGCCCGAACCACCTGAGCCTCGCTTCCCGCATCTTCTCATCTACTGAGGCCACCCCCACCTTCTCCCGAATAACTTCATTTTTAATCTTATCTAACCTAAAGCGAACAAACAACGTGATAAAAATATTGTTTTGAGAATATGAAAATACAAGAGTACAAAATTTATTGGTACGAATAATTTGTATTCGCACCAAATAGAAAGGATTATTAAGAGGAAAACAATCTCAAACAAGAGATTTCTTCATTTTGTATTTTTCATTTAAACTCCAAAGTGCAGAGACAATTTGAAATTTTGCACCAGAAGGCTTTGATTTATTATAAACACGTTTTTCTACTTCTTTCATCTAAATAAAAAGTAGTAGTGAGAAAAAACATTATGCGCATCCAGGGAATCGAACCCTGGTCAGTACCGTGGGAGGGTACTATGATACCACTACACCAGATGCGCTGCTTTGCTTTGTGACTATCGATTTCTCATTAACACAAATAGATCACCATATGACTAAAGGGTAAAAAGTTGCCGAACCTCTCTATAACAACCACGTTTGTTCTGATATTTTTTGGTTGCTATAGTGAAGTGTTGTTGTAGAAAATATATATTATAATATAACATAAAAATGGGTTCCAAGAAAACTTGACTTTTATAATGAATGACTATATTTATTATATAAAGATGTGATTTAAAAAGGTCCGACTTATATTTATTATTGGGATGAAAAACAATTGCATGGGGAGACCAATGATATGTTTAGGTGATCATCACCATTTACAACGTTCCTTGGCCGTTTTATTAAACTATTTTTGAGGTTTACACTTGAAGATAATTGCATCTTCCAAATTATTATGAAAATTTTGGGAAGGCAAAAAAAAAAAAATAGAAAATCTAAAAAGGAAAAAGAAAATGAACCTCATTAATTATATCTGAAAATTCTATCTACAAATATATGGCTAAGTTGCACTCTATATATGGTGAACTGCATTTTCAAGTCAGGTCAAACTTCAGGCAAAAATATCTGAAGTTTTGCTACACTTCAGACAAAACATTCTGAAGTTCAAACTTCAGACATAAATTTTTGTTACTTTAAGCTCGTATGTCTGAAGTTAAGCAAAAAGCGGGTACAATTGTAAATTTTTTTTACAAAACGGGTATAAGTCAAAAAGTGACCCAAAAAGCGGGTATAGATGCAAATGCCCCGAGTATCTTACGTTTATAAGTTTTTTAAGGGCTTTTTTCACTTCGCGCCAGAAATTATTTATATTCAATAGTCGAAAAAGTGTATAATATATATATATATATATATATATATATATATATATATATATATATGTCGCTATACAATATCATTTTTTTCATGCCAATTAGTGTATTTATAGTAAGTTTTTTATACCAATTATTAACTTTCTATGAGTACTGTATGGTAATTTGTTATAATCGGTTAAGATGCACTACTCGTATGTATAAAAGTTCTTTAAACTATTACTAACGTATATGAGTTAGATCGTTATGAAAATGCTAAATATTTGCATTTTTTTCCAACCATAGACTAGACGTGTTTTAATTTTACTACTATCTTGATCAATTAGTGGCTCTCAAACTTCAAAATACAAAACAACTCAACATTTGCAAGTAGCCTTGAGAACAGCGCAGTGGATCCATATTACACCCCTCGTATTGCTATTTAAAGTAGTTACTAAAATTACTCCCTCCATCTCAAATTATCTGGCATAATTTTTAAAAATAATTAGTCAACGTATTTGTTATTTTAAAAGCTCAAGATAAATTAATTAATTTTTTTCCTATTTATCTTTAATATTAATTGTTCTTGAAGATGGAGATGACACATAAATAAAACAAATATTCAACTAAGAGAAATTATATTTTATTATATAAATATGGGTAAAATAGTCAAAAATCTCTTTTAATTAATATTTCTTAAAGGACCGTATAAAAAAAAATTACGACAGATAATTTCACACGGAGGGGGTAAAAGAAAAAAAAGTGAAGATTATGTTGTTGGGATGCATGTAAAGGAGTTATATTTTTCAGCTTTAATTTCATGGAGAAGTGTATAATTCCTTTTTCTTTTTTTCCCTTTAACCCATGTGAAGTAAATCATAGGGGTAAGGCTGCATTTGGATTACGACAAAAAAGCTGTCTTGTTATATGTTATGTTCCACCGACATTTTCAATTATAGTCACCTTCCTATTGTTTTGCTTTTTGGTTGTTTGCCTTCTTAACATTCAATTCAACCCTCCCCTTCTTTTTTTCTTATTCGGTATTCGATAAACACATTAAATTCTGATTAACTCTCTATTCGTATCGAAAAGTTTTACATTAAGAGGTAATTAAAGTATTTTCTAACAAAGACATTCCATACTCATATAAGGGTTGGCAAACGGGAGAGAGAGTTGGGTCGGATATAGGACATGTCAAAACGGATAATGAAAAAATGGATAAATTATTCAACTCGATACATATTTAATATGGATAAAAAAAAATAGGTTAACGGT
The DNA here is from genome assembly GCA_026770625.1 of Nicotiana glauca. Lineage (NCBI taxonomy): Eukaryota > Viridiplantae > Streptophyta > Magnoliopsida > Solanales > Solanaceae > Nicotiana > Nicotiana glauca. The sequence goes on from MU705883.1 coordinate 21,161, forward strand.
AGATAATACGGGTAACCGTATTATCCATGACTTCTTGAATATGATCACTTTTGGGAGAATAGAATTCTCCCAAACTTGAGGAATCTCCAATTTGAGGCTTTATAAGGACCCGTTTGGCTTAGCTGATTTAGAGCAGCTGATAAGCATATGTGCTGAAAAGCACTTTTAACTGCTGAAGCTGGTTTAAAAAATAAACAGTTACATGTTTGGATAAAAGTGCTGAAATTAATAATAAGCAGCTAAAAATTGGGTATACAAGGAGTTTTGTTTAAAAAGAAGTATTTTAGGGATAGAATAGTAAATATTTTGGTCAAACCTAAAGTGCTTATAAGTTGAAATTTGATACGTTGGGGGAGACCAACTTATGGCTTTTGACTTATTTTTGGCTTATAAGCGCTAACTTATAAGCACTTTTAATTTTACCAAACGCGTAGATAAGCCAAAAAGTGCTTATAAGCTAGTTTGACCAGCTTATAAGCTTAGCCAAACACCCTCTAAATATAAAAGTTAAACTTATTAGTTATCCATTGGTTATTCCTTTTCTAAATGAATCATATGGTTCTTATCCATTTTTGACCCGTTTTTAAAAATCATTACCCAACTCATTTTTTATTGGATAATATGGATGGTTAACTGTTTTCTTTTAACCATTTTGCCACCACTACTCACGCATGACTCAAACAAATCACTGTTAAGAATGAAGAACCACTTACCATTCCGTCACAATCCTGGTTGATCCTTCCACCTTCTTTTGTCTTATCTCCGTACCCTCCTTGGCCAGACACCCTTAGAGTCTTCTTCTTATTGTTTTTTTTTCTTTCTAGTCATTTGCTTATGTAACCAGGGGCGGACATTCCATAAAGCAAGTAAAACAACTGTTTATGTGGGGGCCTCATTTTTGTTATACCTAATAGGCTATGTATAAGATTAAAAAAGGTTTTGTGAAGCCGAAAATTTTGATTTCTTTCTTTAACAAGTATAGAGAAGAAGGATTTGCACCTGGAATGATTTCTGCCAAGAAAAGCACTTGAAATAAATATCGAATTCGAATTTCGTAAGAAACGTGTGATATAACAATTTGGTGAGAATGTTGATAATAAAATGTCAAAATCTTTCAAAGAGTCCTTTGGAGTTGATTACTTTATACCTAGTAGGCAAGACTGTTTTTTCACTTCAAAATAGATTTGAACAATTTAAAGCGTATGAAAATATTTTAGTTTTCTATTTAGCAGTAAAAATTAAGATTACTAGATGATGAAAATTTAAAAAATATTGCCTTAATATTGAATGTTCCTTAAAGTATAATAATCAATTTGATATTGATGGAGATTTATTTTCGGAATTAAAAGTATTAAAGAAAATAGTACAATTAGAAGATAACAGTTTAATTGATACACTTAGTCAAATAAAAAGATTTGATTATTTTTCCAGTGCCTATATTGCTTATGGAATATTGTTAATAACTCATGTTATCGTTGCTTTGAAGGAAAGAATTTTTCATAATTAAAATTGATAAAATCTTACCTAAGATCAACAATGTCTCAAAAAAGGTTAAATAGATTAGTTATACTGTCAGTTAAGAAAGACTTATTAGGAGTTATTGATTTTAAGAAAATTATTAATAACTTTGTATCTAAAGAAAAATAGACTTCAAATAAATAAATAAATAGTTTTTTTTTTCAATTTTAAAAAAAAAAATTAAAGCCCCTCATAAAATTTGGCTTTAGACCACAAAATTTATCGGGTCACCACCCTTCATTATGTGAGGCCTACTTTAGCACATTGATCACTGACAGTTGCATCATGAATTGTCTAATTAATTAGTAACGTACCGATAATTGACTTAATATACAATGTTATTATCATTTTACCAAGTGATAGTTGATGAACATAACACTAAAACCAAAAGGATTTAAGTATACACAGTCAGTATAATTAATTTTAACTATGTATTTTGCCTAATTTTAACTATCAGAATGCAATTTAAAATGTTATAACATGTTACTTATCATTTATTCTAAATTAATAATCAACAACAACAACAACAACCCAGTATATTCCCACAAGTGGGGTCTGGGGCGCGTACTCAATACTATTAGCAATTACTTTTTAAGTGATATGAATGTGTAAATATTTCTTACACCATCATTATATCAAAACAACAACAACAACAATATACGCATTAAATCTCACTAGTGGGGTCTGCGTAAAGTAGAGTGTAAGCAGACCTTACACTTACCCCAAAAACCGTAGAGAGGTTGTTTCCCGAATACTCTCGGCTCAACAAAGAGAGACAATAATATCAGAAAAGAAACAAAAGAAAAGACATGTAACAACAAAAGATGTCAGAAAGAAAATAACAACTACGAATAAGTGAAGGACAATAATACAAAACTATGCAAAACAACAATGCGAACACAACATAGACTGCTAACAAACCTAAACAAAACTCTATCAGACTATCCGGTATAAAGAGGGAAGAACGCCCGACTACCCCCTAGCTTACCACCCTAATGCTCGATATCCACATGTTCCTATCAAGAACCATGTCCTCGAAAATCTACTATCCCCTAACTTACCATTCTAATGCTCGATATCCACATATTCCTATCAAGAACCATGTCCTCGGAAATCTAGAATAAAACTTAAACTCAAATAAAAAATAGCAATATGACAACATGAATGCAAATGACGATAATAGAGTAAGTTGTTCTTTAAATTACTTTTGGACTATAATAGGGTGATGGTTCAAGCACTTTTGTGAGAATAATTGCCGAAGATATATGTATTAATGTATGGATGATCAATTGTTATCAATATAAAATAATCTGCATTATTCATTAATTCGTGCTTTATAAACTGTACCGAGATATCCATGACAAGATCTTAGCTAATTAAGGGAACAATTTATATCACGTGATTGCTTAATTTTTTATTCTCACTTTCATGATCTCTGAAAAAGATGTAGTACGTAGTTAAAGAGAGTCTATTTTATATTTTTATTCATCTTAAGGCCTCGAGATCTTCGTTATTATATGATGTTTGGGATTGTCCTTTCTGAAGTAAAATAAAAAATAAAAAAATAAAAAAATAGTTTGTTGGAAACCTTTTGAACTTTGCTCCACGGGTTGAGCGTTGACGGCACGTGATATAAGCCTACATAAAAGCTGTTTGCTTCGTAAACTAAAACAGAAAATATATCTCTCTACTTTCAAATATTGTTTATCTGTACCCCTCATTATACTATTGGGCTATCTATATCCCTACCATTATATTAATGGGTTATCTTTACTCCTACTGTCATACATTGAAACAAAAATACTTCTATTTTGAATGGAGTGCCACGTTGCAACACCTATTTTTATTTTTTTCCAGTTTTAAAATATTTTGTGAAAAAACAAAAAAAAATTCTGTTGTTACAAATTTGTTTTTCTAATTTTTACAAAACCAAATTCTTTTAAAAAACTGAAAAAATAAAAAAAGATATTTTTCAAAAGCGAAAATATTTTGTTGAATATAATTTTTTCAATTTTTAAAAAACGAAAATATTTTGTTAAAAAATAATTTTTTTTTCTATTTTTAACAAAAAAAATCAGTTTATACAAATTTGTTTTTTCAATTTTTACAAAAAGAAAATCTTTAAAAAAATAAAAAAAAAACATTTTTCAGAAAACGAAAATATTTTTTTTAAAATATTTTTTCAGTTTTTAAAAAATAAAAATATTTTGTTAAAAACTGGAAAAAAAAATTCAATTTTTATAATTTTTTTCAGTTTTTACAAATATATTTTTACAGCTTTTACAAAAAAAATATTTTGTTAAAAAAAATGATTTTTTTTCAGTTTTTACAATTTATTTTGGATAATCTTTTCAGTATCTACTCAGTTTAAAAACATGAAAATATTTTGTAATTTTTTTTTAAGTGTACAAAAAAAAATTCTTTAAAAAAACTAAAAAATAAAAATATGGTTCGGGTTGTGGGTTTTTTGTAAAACGGGTTGGGTAAAAGAAAAGGGTCATTTTAATCTGGTGCTGCCACGTGACACTCCATCCAAAATAGGAGTATTTTTGTTCCAAAGTATGACGGTAAGGGTATGGATAGCCCAATAGTATAACAAAGAGTACAAGTAAATAATATTTGAAAGTAGATGGTTATATTTGGCCCCTTGCCGATACTAAAATCATCTTTAACATATGGAATCTTGGATTATAATAAGGAGATTTTATCTCCTATAACAAAGTATACACCCTATTTATTATAAACCAAAATTATTTTAAAATATTATTTTCTATAGCTACCTTTTATATTTTATAACAAAATTGGTATTTATGGTATATACTGCCATTGAGACGTAAAATACGATATTTATGTTTTTATTCTCTTTCTTTCAATTAACACACGATTCTCTCTCACAATTTTTCTTTTTTCTCTCTCTCTCTTCTAGCATGCTCTCTCTTCCTTCTCTCTCCCTTCGAGTAGAATACCTGCTTCTAATCGTGAATCTTCTGACTAAATCCTCTATGATTACTGCAATTGAAAATACTTCTAAATTGTTGCAAGAAAGAGGGGAAAGACAGACCTTTTCTTCAAAATCAGATTCCTCCGTAGCAAGGAGGGGCTCGTCGCTCTACTGCTAAGGCAACTGCACGGGGAGCAAAAATGATGTCGGAATAATCCGAGTAGAGCATGGGTACTGTAACATGAACGAGGATACTACAATATTTTTCTACGCTGGAGAAGATTTAAGGGTCGAGGTCTTTGCTCGTCTTCATTTTAGTTTTACTACAATGTATACAGTATTTTTTTTGGCCGAAAAACGCCATCTCTGACGAACTTCCTTCTCTTCTTTGCTATTTAGTCACATATACTGATACAAATACATTGTATTATGTACAAATTCAATCAAACACATTATAGTTTTATATAAATATACTATTTTTGCATGTATTTATGTTTTTGAAGGTCTGTATTTTTTTAATACAACTGAATACATGATATAAATATTAAAATATAATAAATACAAACATTAAAATAGAACAAAATATAAACTGTGAATATATTTAATTTTAAAATACAGTGAAATACAATAAAATTCACTAAATACAAATAGAAATATAGTGAATACAACCAATGAAATATACTTAATACAACAGTAATAACATGTATTAGGAATAACTAAAATACTATTAATACAAATACATATGAATTCACTTAATACAAAATAGTGAATACAATAAATACAAACATTGACTAATGAATGCAATAGTGAAAAAAAATATTGAAACACATTAAATATAACAGTTAAATACAACAGTTATATACGACTAAAAATCATTCTAATTAATTGTGTTGATAATGACGCATGTTAGAATTAATTTTGTTGAGTTATATTAGGAATGTATCACGCTAATTGATCCTATTTCCGTTATTAGATAACTGGACAGACCTATTTTTAATGTGATTGTCGTTACTGTATTCATGAATACATAGCACAAATACAAGTGAATATAGCCACAAACAGTTGTTTGCTACTGTATTCATGAATCAGTAGTGCGAATATAACGAATACAATACTGTAACAACTGAATAGTAGCTATAAGAAGTAATTATGTATATGGTAGCTATAGGAAGTTAATAACCACTAAACAATAGTGGTTTCTTATGATGACCCAAAAAGGTCATCTTAAGAGTTAGAACCCAATTATGCTCTTTTAAGCTTTAAACATATCATTTTATCCCTTCTTGATTTGCGTGCACATTCCGGGAGTATTTTCGGAATGCTTTTATGTTACAAGTTAATGAAAATAAGAATTTTTGCCTAAAAACTTTATTTGAGTTGACTTCAGTCAACATTTTGAGCAAACGGACCAGGATTCGTGTTTTGAGGGCCCTGGTGTGTCCGTATCCTGATTTGAGACTTGGGCGCATGCACTGAATCGAATTCGAAAGTCCCTAGTCCGAGATATCAGATTTTGTCAAAATTTAAAAGTTAATGGCTTAATGAAATGGAAATATTTGACCAAGATTTGACTTTTTGAATATCGGGTCTGTATTTTGGTTTCGAAACCCGGTATAGGTCCAATACCATATTTATAACTTGTCTGTGAAATTTGGTGAGAAACGGAGTTGGTTTGACGTGATTCGTATGTCTGGTTGTAAAAATAGAAGTTTCAAAGTTTTCTTGAAAATTTCCTTTGATTTGGTGTTCAATTCGTAGTTCTAGGTGTTATTTTGATAATTTGATCGCGCGAGCAAGTTCATATGATGTTTGAATTGTGTGCACTTTTAGTTTAGAGCCCCGAGGGCTCTGGTGAATTTCGGATATGCCACAGAGTAAAATTGGACTTAGAACATTTGCTGGTATCTGCAATTCCTGGGAACTGGCCTCTGTATCTCCCGTTTGCGAGATCAAAGTTCGCATTTGCGAACATTTCAGTCTCGCATTTGTGAGCTACTCATCGCAAATGCGAAGATTTGCTGGGCCACCTTAAGTTCGCATTTGCGATATATTCTTCGCATTTGCGATGGGGACTGGAGAGGTCATTCTTTGCATTTGCGATCACCGGGTCTCATTTGCGAAATCTTCTTTGCAATTGCGAGGAAAGGAGAAATATGGGAGTCTTCGCAAATGCGATGGATTTGTCACATTTGCGGGCTTCGCACAGGTCGCAAATGCGACATCTGCAGCTGAACAAAATATGACTTAGACGGGATTTTTGGTTCATTCTTCAAATTTTCAAAACCTAAAACCTTAGAGGCGATTTTTTCAAGTCTCCTTCTTCCCCAAATCATTGGCAAGTGATTCTAACCTAATTCCTTTCAATCTTTTACTACTTTTTCTAACATTTCAATATAAAATGTAGAGTTTTCATGGTGGAATTGGGGGGGGGGG
>MU705883.1:31084-50844 GCA_026770625.1 Nicotiana glauca
AGACCTCAAATTGAGGCCGGATTCCAAAATAAATTATATAATCGGGCTCGGGGGTGAATGGGTGATCGGTTTTTGGTCCGAATTTCAGGTTTGGGGTAAGCGGGCCCGAGTGTTGACTTTTGTTGACCTTTTCAATAATGATCTAAATTGAATTCTCTACAATCATGGGTAGTTCCTAAGGCTTAATTCTAATCGTTTGGTTGGTAAATTGCTAGATTCTGTTGGATCGGAGGCTTGTTCGAAAGGCAAAGTGGTGGTTGAGCTTTGAGTTTGGCCTTTGGAGTGAGGTAAGTGTCGTGATTAACCTTAACTTGAGGGATTAGGGTTTACTTGGCTATTTTTTATGTGTTTAGATGTTGGGTACAACGTATAGGTGAGGTGATTAGTACATATACGTTGTTGTCGGGTTAAAACATACGGGTGTGACTTGGTTTCTTGTAATTATTGCCTACTTGATTATGTTATCCATGTTTAGACTAGTATTATTAAATTGATTATTATCAAATTTACGGATCTTTTGGTGATAATTGAGTATTGATTTCAAAGTTGAGGTTGGTATTGTGGAACCAAATGTTGAAGTAAGACTTGTTCTTGCTATTTCTATCTCCCTGTTGTCATTTGTTCAATGCTTTATGGTAAGGGAGAGTGTAAATACACGAAGGGTGATGCCGTAATATTATGTAAGTGTTAATGCACGAAGGGTGATGCCATACCATGTTGTGAGTGTTAATGCACAAAATGTGATGTCGTGCCCTTTTTATTGATTATATGGTGAGGTTGAGAGTAAAAGTACGAAGGGTGATGTTGTGCGTTTTCCTTTACTGTGTTTACTTGTTCTTATTGGTTCAAGGTATATTGGGTGATCAAGTTCTTATTACTGCTATGATTCTTTATCTTGTGACCCCCCCCCCAGCATGTCCCCCTCCCGATATTACTTGTCTAGCTTCTATCTGTTGTTATTTTGTACATATATTGTTATCTACACAGGTTTATTATTGGGGTGTCTTGTCATAGCTTCGTTACTACTTCATCGAGGTTAGGCTCGACACTCACCAATACATGGGGTCGATTGTACTAATACTATACTGCACTTCTGTACAGATTTTGGTACTGGCCCAAGCTGATCGTGAGGTTAGCCACTGGATTGATTGACTATAGACCCAAAGTAGATCTGCTGAAGTCCGCAGACCCTGGAGTCTCTCCCCAGTCTTAGTGTTTTACTGTTTCTTTTCCTTCAGAACAATGTATTTCCGTTCAGACTCTGTTTGTAGTTAAATCATTGTAGCTCATGAATTGTGACTCCAGATCATAAATGTTTCAGATATTACGGGTTTATGTTATTTCGTAAATCAGTATTAGTCTCTGTTTAGCTTAATCGATCTTACTATTAAATTTTTTTGAAATTGAATTAAAAATCCTCTAACGTTGGCTTGCCTAGTAAGTGAAATATTAGGTGCCATCATGGTCCCGAAGGTGGGAATTCGGGGTCGTGACAAGTTGGTATCAAATCATTAGGTTTCCTAGGTCTCACAATTCACGAGCATGCTTAGTAGAGTCTGGAGGATCAGTACAGAGACGTCTATACTTATCTTCTAGAGGCTATGAAGTTTAGGAACAAATTTCACTTCTATTCTTCTCTGTCGTGCGATTTTGTTCTTTCATTGCTAATCGAACTCTTCTACTATTTTTCTCTCGCAGATGGAGCGAACACGTACCGCATCTTCAATTGAGCAGCAGCCAAAGCCCCCAGTGGTAGCTCCTAAAAGGGGTAGAAGTCGAGGCCGAGGTCGTGCCAGAAGCCGAGGCAGGGGCAGAGCTTAGCCCAGAACTCGAGCAGCAGCAGCACCAACAATGGAGCCTCAGGTGCAATTTGATGAGGAGGTTCCAGCCCAGACTGCGTCTGTCGGACCAGCTCAGGTCTCGAAGGGGTTCATCGCCACCCTAGTGTTTCAGGATGCTTTGGTCCTTTTGATAGGCCTTATGGAGAGTGAGGCACAAGCCGACACATTCCCTATGGCACCATCCATCTCTTAGGCTGGGGGAGGAGTACACACTTGCGCTACTCATACTCTGGAGCAGATAGCTCCCCAGTTTCAGACACCAGCAGCCTAGCTAGTTGGGGTAGTTTCGCCGGTTGTTACGACACAGGCCGGTGATGGATCAACTATGTCTTCTGAGGCTTTATGGAGATTGGATAGGTTTACCAAGCTCTTTCCAGTTCACTTCAGTGGTACATCTTCAGAGGACTCCCAGGATTATCTTGACAGTTGTAATGAGGTGCCGCGGAACATGGGTATAGTGGAGACCAATGGGGTCGATTTCGTTGCATTTCAGTTATCGGGTTCAGCCAAGAAGTGGTGGAGGGGCTATGTGTTGATCAGACCAGTTGGGTCGCCTGCTCTCACTTGGGACTAGTTCTCTCAGATCTTTCTTGAGAAGTTCCTTCCTATCACATTGAGATAGGACTATCGGAGGCAGTTCGAGCGTCTTCAACAGTAACATGTATGTCACTCAGTACGAGACTCGATTTGTGGATCTAGACCATCATGCTATTCTTCTGCTTCTTACCGAGAGAGAGAGGGTGGGGAGGTTTATTAAGGAACTCGCTCAGCCTATCAAGTTGCGTATGGCTAAGGAGAGTGGGAGTGATATTTCTTTTCAAACGTCCGCCAATGTCGCCAGGCGAGTTAAGATGGTTCTAGAACAAGGGGGAGGTCAGGGGTCAGACAAGAGGCCTCGTCATTCTAGTGGATTCAGTGGTGCCCCATTTGGAGGATGAAGTACTTTTGGTAGAGGCCATCCTCCCAGGCCATTTCATTCAGCACTCCAGGCATCCCACAGTGCTTCAGGTGGTCGTGACCCTCATATGCCTTATTCCGATCAGCTAGGCTACAGTGCACTACCAGCTCCTATTAGTGCACTCCGCTTCAGAGTTTTTAGGGTGGTTACTCAGGCCGACAGGGTCAGCAGCCACAACAGCCGAGGTCTTCTTATGCTTATGGCGAACCGAGGCACATTGCTAGATTTTGCCCTCGAGCATCGAGCATTTCTCAGCATCAAGGTTCTCGTGCCATGGTTTCGGCACCAGGTGCTTCATCGCCCGCTCAGCCAGCTAGAGGTAGGGGTCAGGCAGCTAGAGGTAGAGGTCAGGCCATTAGAGGTGGAGGTCAGGCCATTAAAGGTAGAGGCTAGCCAGCAGGGCCCATCCTTGGGATGTAGTTCAGAATGGTGGGGCCCAACCCTGATGGTATACCTTTCTAGACAGGCCTGATGATGATTCATTTGACGTAGTTATCACAGGTACGATTTCAGTTTGCAGTAGAGATGCCTCAGTTCTATTTGATCCGGAGTTCTATTTATTCCTACGTGTTATCCTATTTTGCTCATATTTGGTTGTGCCTCGTGATTCTTTGAGTGCTCCTATGTATGTGTCCACCCCTATGGGAGATGCTATTATTGTAGATCGTATTTATCGTTCGTGCGTGGTTGCCATGGGGAGTCTTTAGACTCGTGTAGATCTCTTACTTCTTGATATTGTAGGTTTTGATGTCATTTTTGGGTACGAATTGGCTGTCACCTTATCACGCTATATTGGATTGTCACGCCAAGAAGGCGACCTTAGCCTTGCCGGGGTTTCCTCGATTATAGTAAAGAGAGACTCATGGCCATTCTACCAGTAGGGTTATCTTTTATGTGAGGGCTCGGCATATGGTCGAGAAGGGGTGTCTAGCTTATTTGGCTTATGTCTGCAATTCTAGTACGGAATTTCCTTCTATGTATTCAGTACCGGTCGTTCGTGAGTTCCCAGAGGTGTTTCCTACAGACCTGTAGAGTTTGCCGATAATAACAGTTACCAGTCGAGCATCCATATGGCACCTTATGAGGCATTACATGGTAGACAATGTCAAGCGCTGGTTGGATGGTTTGAGCCGGGGGAGGCTCGGGTATTGGGTACAGATTTGGTACAGGATGCCTTGATAAGGTTAAGATAATTCAGGATAGACTTCGCAAAACTTAGTTTAGGCAGAAGAGTTATGCCGACCGTAGAGTTCATGATATTGCATTCATGGTCGGAGAGCGGGTGCTGCTCCGGGTTTCACCCATGAAGGGTGTAATGAGGTTCGGAAAGAAGGGCAAGTTGAGCCCTAGATACATCAGACCTTTTGAGATTCTTCAAAGAGTGGGTGAGGTGGCTTACAAGCTTGCATTGCCACCCAGTTTATCAGCAGTTCATCCGGTATTCCATGTGTCCATGCTCCGGAAGTATCACGGTGATCCGTCCCATGTGTTAGATTTCAGCTCTGTCCAGTTGGACAAGGATTTGACTTATGAGGAGGAACCGGTGGCTATTCTAGCCCGGCATGTTTGTAAGTTGATATTGAAGAGTTATCCTTCAGTTTGAGTGTAGTAGAGAGGTCAGCCCATTAAGGCAACTACCTGGGATCCGAGTCGGACATGCGGAGTAGATATTCCCACCTTTTCACCAGCCCAGGTACTTTTCTATATCCGTTCGAGGACGAACGGTTATTGTAGAGGCGGAGAATGTGATGACCCAAAAGGTCATCTTAAGAGTTAGAACCTAATTTCACGCTTTTAAGCTTTAAACACCTCATTTTATCCCTCATTGATTTGTTTGCGCAGTCCGAGCATATTTCTGAAAAGCTTGTATGTTAAAAGTTGATAAAAAAAAGATTTTTTGCCTAAAAACTTCATTTGAGTTGACTTCGGTCAATATTTTGAGCAAACAAACCTGGATTCATGTTTTGACAGTCCTGGTGGGTCCATATTGTGATTTGAGACTTGGGCGCATGCCCATAATCGAATTCGGAAGTCCCTAGTCCTAGATATCGGACTTTGTCTAAATTTGAAAGTTAAAGGCTTAATGAAATGAAAATATTTGACCAAGGTTTGACTTTTTAGATGTTGGGTCCGTATTTTAGTTCCAAACCCCGGTATAGGTCCAATACCATATTTATGACTTGTATGCGAAATTTGGTGAGAAATGGAGTCGGTTTGACATGATTCGGATGCCCGGTAGTAAAAATAGAAGTTTTAAAGGTTTCTTGAAAAGTTCCTTTTATTTGGTGTTCAATTTGTAGTTCTAGGTGTTATTTTGGCGATTTGATCACGCGAGTAAGTTCGTATGATATTTTTAGACTTGTGTGTACTTTTGGTTTAGAGCCTCGAGGGCTGGGGTGAGTTTCGGATAGGTCACAAAGTGAAACTAGACTTAGAACATTTGCTGGTATGTGCAATTCCTAGGAACTGGCCTCTGATCTCGCATTTGCGAGATCAGAGTTTGCATTTGCGAACACGTCAGTCTCGCATTTGTGAGCTACTCATCGTAAATGCGAAGAGTAGCTGGGCCACATTAAGTTCGCATTTGCGATATATTCTTCGCATTAGCGATAGGCACTGGGAGAGGGCATTCTTCACATTTGCGATCACTGGGTCGCATTTGTGAACTCTTCTTCGCAATTGAGAGGAAAGCAGAAATGTGGGATTCTTCGCAAATGCAATGGATTTCTCGCATTTACGGGCTTCGCAAGGTGGCAAATGCGACATCTGCAGCTGAACAAAATATGACTTAGACGGGATTTTTGGTTTATTCTTCAAATTTTCAAAACCTAAAACCTTAGAGGTGATTTTTCCAAGACTCCTTCTTCCCCAAATCGCTGGTATGTGATTCGAACATAATTTCTTTCAATCTTTCACTACTTTTCCTAAGATTTCAACCTAAAATCTAGAGTTTTTATGGTGGAATTAGGGGTTTTTGGGTAGAAATTTGGAATTTGGTAAATGGGGGATTTAGACCTTAAATTGAGGTCGGATTTCAAAACAAATTACATAATCGGGCTCAAGAGTGAATGGGTGATCAGGTTTTGGTCGAAGTTTCGGGTTTGGACCAAGCGGACCCGTGTGTTGACTTTTATTGACTTTTTCAATAATGACCAAAATTGAATTCTATACAATCGTGGGTAGTTCATAAGAGTTAATTTGTATCATTTGGTTGGTAAATTGCTAGATTCTATTAGTTCAGAGGCTTGTTTGAAAGGCTAAGGGGTGGTTGAGCTTTGAGTTTGGCCTGTGGAGTGAGGTAAGTGTCGTCGTTAACCTTTACTTGAGGGATTAGGATTTACTTGGCTATTTACTACATGTATAGATGTTGGGTACAACGTATAGGTGAGGTGACGAGTACCTATGCGTTGTTGTCGGGTTAATATCATGCGGGTGGGACTTGGTTTCTCATAATTATTGCCTTCTTGATTATGTTATCCATGTTTAGACTAAAATTATTAAATTGATCGTTCTTATCACGTTTTCGGATCTTTTGGTGATAATTGAATATTGATTTCAAAGTTGAGGTTAGTATTGTGGAACCAAATGTTGAAGTAAGACTTGTTCTTGCTATTTCAATCTCCTTGTTATCATTTGTTCATTGCTTTATGGTAAGGGAGACTGTTAATGCACGAAAGGAGATGCCCTGCCATTTTTGAGTGTTAATGCACGAAGGGTGATGCCGTGCCATTTTGTGAATATTAATGCACGAAGGGTGATGTCATATCATGTTGTGAGTGATAATGTACGAAAGGTGATGCCGTGCCATGTTATGAGAGTTAATGCCCGGAGGGTGATGCCGTGTTGTTTCTATTAATTATATGGTGAGGTTGAGAGTAAAAACACAAAGGGTGATGCCGTGCATTTTCCTTTACTGTGTTTACTTTTTCTTACTAGTTCGAGGTATATTGGTTGATCAAGTTCTTATTACTGCTGTGATTCTTTATCTTGTGACCCCTTTTAGCATGTCCCCCTCCCGATATTACTTGTCTAGCTTCTATCTGTTGTTATTTTGTACTATACTGTTATCTTCACGGGTTTTATTATTGAGTGTCTTGTCATAGCCTCGCCACTACTTCATCGAGGTTAGGATCGATATTTACCAGTACATGGGGTCAATTATACTGATACTACACTGCACTTTTGTGCAGATTTTGATGCTAGCCCGAGCTGATCGTTAGGTTAGTCACTGGATTGATTAACCGGAGACCCAAGGTAGATCTGTTGGCGTCCGCAGACCCTGGAGTCTCTCCCTAGTTTTAGTATTTTTGACTGTTTCTTTTCCTTCAGAATAGTGTATTTCCTTTCAGACTCTATTTATAGTTAAATCGTAGTAGCTCATGAGTTATGACTCCAGATCCTAAATGTTTCAGATATTTTGGGTTTATGTAATTCCGCAAATCAGCATTAGTCTCTATTTAGCTTAATTGATCTTACTATTGAAATTGGCTAAATTGAATTGAAAATCCTCTAACGTTGACTTGCCTAGCAAGTGAAATATTAGGCGCCATCACGATCCCGAAAGTGGGAATTCCGGGTCGTGACATTCCTAAAAATTCCTCTTATTATAACAAGGAAATTATCAGTTAAGTCAGCCCATAAGTAAGTAGGTACAAAAATTAGCCAATTCATAAAATATACCAATTAGCTATTTGTAGCCAAAAAATATTAATTTTCTTCATCTTTTGAGTGGGTATTGTTGGAATAGATTGAATAATCTTAAGGAGTTTAATCTCAGTTTTGGGATCATTTGGTAGAGTTTTGAGGTGGTTTGAATTGAAAATTCGAAGTAGAAAATGAACATGGAAAAAAAGGATATGTGCATTACATTGTGTGTCATATTTGTATCAAATGTGTATCACATGTATATCCATGTATATCTGTGTGTGAGATACATGCGTGAAACATGTGTCACGGAAGAATTTTTTGTACTCAATTTTAACTACAAAATTTTGATACCAAATCAGTCCAAATCACCTCCAATCTTCCTCAAATTTTGTGTATTTTCTCATTTATATATTTTTAATGAATTTCAACTATTACCCATTGAAAATAGTCTCTTTTGCTTACATTTTTAGAATTATAAAAAAAAAATTGTTGGAATTTCATCACCTGTTTGCTATCTTATCCATAAAGTTTACTTTTCGTCTTGCATCTAATGTTGATGTTCACGCTTAATGGAAGGATATCTTTGCGTGTCATTCTTGGAGAGAAAAAGTCCTTATTTATTTGGATTTTAAAGTTTTGTATGTGCTTGGCTAATTTTGGTAAGTCTATTATTAATAGCTAGAGCTTGGTAACTTATTTAGGACATTTCCATAAGATTCTCTAATAACAAGCATAATTAATAATAAAAACTATCTATTATGAATAGGTAGGGCCTATGTGAATTTCACATTGATAAAATACGAGAGATGCTAGATATATAAATAAACAAGTCGTAGACCTTAGTGACGCATTTTAAGTATTGGTAGGGAATGAAGGGAAAAAATATTAAATTGTCCCAACATCTTCTGTTCTCTATTCAATCAGAAAACAATTTCTACTCTTATAATGCACAAAACATAAAGCACAACCTACATTGTTCTCCCAAACGAGAATTGCACAACTTTGTGCACTCCGATCCTCTCTTGTGCTTAGTTTCCATATAAATCTCTAATATTACTTGGTGCCACCACGTAACGCAGAAATATCATATACCTTAAAAATAATAAAATAAAGGAACACTTGATAAGTAAAAAAGAAATTGAAAAGGAAAACAAATGTGGGTTCATTAATATTTATAACATGGACGGGTTAATGGGCGATCAAGAAGGCTCAATATGACCAAGTCTAGCAACCTCCATTGCACTTAGGAGGGGTGCCAACCTAAGGTCGGCCCACCTGATCGAGCTCACATCATAATTTAGTGGCAACAAGGCCATACTGATCAAGCACACACCTAAAAAAGAAAAAGAAAAAAGCTGGTTTTTAAAATTTTAAAGGGGTCATGGGTCGGGTATGGGCGTTTTGGATCATAGGTGTGTTGATAAGTGGATTTGCGATGGGTTTTATTGTAAAACAAATGGGAAATTTCCACGTAATAATTACTATATTTTTTTGTTTGGAAAGGGCTGTTAATTTCGAGGGTATGAGTCTGCAGAAAGTTAACGTTGGGGGCAAGGTAGGAAAAATAGGTGATCAGAAGATATTTTTAGACTAAATCTAATAGTCCAAAGGTAGTTTTGGCCCTTCCCATCCAATCAATAGTTACAGAGCTTAACAATTAGAAATATAGAGCAACATCATCTAATGCCCAAATATACACGAGAAGTTAGGCGTTTTTGTTTCAATAATTTGACAAACTTTATGAAAGAACTAGATAGGGAACCTGATACAATTGATTCCTTAGTATTCAGAGCAACTAATCATATATCTGGTTCAATTCTAAATGAAATCAGATAAGGGAACAATAGAGGGAACAAATAAGAATCAGTTTCTCCGATCATAGTACAAGTTAACTCTATAGTTGTTAAAGTTGATGCATTGACTGGCAATAGTACATCAACACTGTTGAAGCGTGCAGTGTACCAGACACTCCCTCGCATCATCTTTGATGACCTAACATATTATAATAACCCGGTCGGTCATTTTGTAGCCCCGTTTTCCTATTTTCTGCTCCTTTTGTGCTTTACAGTTGTTATATGACTTCTCGAATTGGTTGGTTTAGGTCTGGAGAGATTTCAGAGTGAATTGAGACACTTAGTCTCATAATTGAAAGCTTAAGTTGGAAAAGTTGACCGAATATTGACTTATATGTAACGCCTCGAATTTGAGTTTTGATAGTTCTGTTAGCTCCATTGAGCGATTTTGGACTTAGGAGCGTGTCCAGATTGTAATTTGGAGTTCCGTGGTAAAATTAGGCTTGAAATGGAAAAAGTTGGAAAGTTTGATTGGGAGTGAACCTTTTGATATCTACGTCGGATTAGATTTCCGGAAGTTGGAATAAGTTCGTGATTTTGTTTGTGACTTGTATGCAAAATTTGAGGTCAATCGGACGTAATTTGATAGGTTTCAACGTCGTTTGTAGAATTTGGAAATTTCAAAGTTCATTAGGCTTGAATTATGATGCAATTTGTGTTTTTGGTGTTGTTCGAGGTGATTTAAAGGCTCGACTAAGTTCGTATGGTATTTTAGGACTTGTTAGTATGTTTGGTTGAGGTCACGGGGGTCTCGGGTTAATTTCGGGTGGTTAACAGACTTGGAACTGAATTTGAGAAGCAGCTGAAGTTTGGTTTCTGCTTGTGTGATCGCACCTGCGAGCGTCTTGGCCGCAAGTGCGATGCCGCAGGTTCAGGTCCTAGCTAGCCAGTTTGTGAGATTGGATCTTTCGGAGCCCGGCTGGGTTCTAGCTTGTGTGGTCTCTCGGTCCTCCTTGTTTGATCATATCAGGGAGCGGCAATATGATGACCCTCATTTGCTTGTCCTCAAGGACAAGGTGTTGCATGGCGATGCTCGAGATGTGACCATTGGCGATGACGGAGTATTGATGATGCAGGGTCGAGTTTTTGTACTCAATGTCGATGGGCTTCGGGAGTTGATTCTAGTGAAGGCCCACAGTTCGCGGTACTCCATTCATCCGGGTGCTGCGAAGATGTATCAGAATTTGAGGCAACACTACTGGTGGAGGCAGATGGAGAAGGATATAGTTGGGTTTGTAGCTCAATGCCTTAATTTTCAGCAGGTGAAGTATGAGCACCAGACACCAGGTGGATTACTTCGACAGATAGAGATTCTGGAGTGGAAGTGGGAGCGGATCACCATGGACTTCATATCAGGACTCCCACGGACTTTGAAGAAGTTTGATGCCATTTGGGTTATTGTGGATCGACTGACCAAGTCCGTGCATTTTATCCCTATGTGTACTACCTATCCTCGGAGCGGTTGGCAGAGATTTATATCCGGGAGATTATCCGTCTGTATGGTATTCCAGTTTCCATTATTTCAGACATAGGTACTCAGTTCACATCGCGGTTCTGGAGAGCCGTACAGTAGGAGTTGGGTACTTGGGTGGAGTTGAGCATAATATTTCAGCCTCAGACGGACGGACAGTCCGAGCGCACTATTCAGATTCTCGAGAATGTGTTCCGTGCGTATGTGATTGAGTTTGGAGGTTCTTGGGATCAGTTCTTGCCATTAGCGGAGTTTGCCTACAACAACAGCTGTTAGTCTAGCATTCAGATAGCACCGTACGAAGCCTTATATGGTAGGCGATATAGATCTCTGGTGGGTTGGTTCGAGCCGGGTGAGGCTAGGTTATTGGGCACAGATTTGGTTCAGGATGCTTTAGAGAAGGTTAAGGTGATTCAGGATAGGATCCGTAAAGCCCAGTCCAGACAGAAGAGTTATGCAGATCGGAAGGTTCGTGATGTTTCCTACATGGTTGGAGAGCGGGTTCTGCTTCGGGTTTCGCCTATGAAAGGCGTTATGAGATTTGGGAAGAAAAGAAAGTTCAGTTCGAGGTTTATTGGCCCTTTTGAGATATTGAGGCAAGTTGGGGAGGTTTCCTATGAGCTTGCCTTACCTCCCAGCCTGGCAGGGGTTCATCCGATATTTCATATTTCGATGCTCTGGAGGTATCACGGTGATCTGTTGCACATGTTAGATTTCAGCTCAGTCCAGTTGGAGAAGGATCTATCTTATGTTGAGGAGCTACTTGCAATATTGGACAGGCAGGTCAGGAAGCTAAGGTCAAAGAACATTGTGTCCGTGAAGGTTCAATGGCAGGGTCAGTCAGTCGAGGAGGCGACTTGGGAGACTGAGTAGGATATGTGCAGCCAGTACCCTCATTTTTTCACTACTTTAGGTATGTCTCTGTGCTCGTTCGAGGATGAATGAATGTTTAAATGTGGAAGGATGTAACGATCCGGCCGGTCATTTTTGGAATTAAAGCCCCGATCCCCTGTTAACTGCTTTTCCCAAGTCTATTTTTGCTAATTTGAATTGCCGAGATGTTCGGTTTTGAGTTTCGGAGAGTTTGGGACACTGAGTCCCTAAATGAGAGTTTAGTGTTGGAAAGTTTTCCGTAGTCAGAACAGTGTGAAGATGGCCTCAGAATGGAGATTTAATGGTTCTGTTAGCTCCGTTAGGTGATTTTGGGGTTGGGAGCGTGTTCACAATGTGTTTTGGAGATCCGTAGCTAATTTAGGCTTGAAATGCTGAAGTTTGAATTTTTGAAGTTTCCGGTCTGATAGTGAGATTTTTATCCGAGGGTCAGAATGGAACTCCGGAAGTTGCAATAGTTTCGTCATGTCATTTGGGATGTGTGTGCAAAATTTTAGGTCATTCGGACGTGTTTTGGTTAGGTTTTTGATTGAAAGCGTATCTTGAGGAAATATGAAGTTCCTTGGCTTAAATCCTTGATTAATTCGAGTTTCCGACATTTTTTTAGGTGGTTTAAGAATTGGTGCAAGTTTGAATGATATTATGGGATATCTCCGTAGTTTTGGTTGAGGTCTCGGGGCCCTCGGGTGTGTTTCAGATGCTCAACGAGGCATTTTTGGTATTGAAAAGAGTTGTAGATTTTCTCTTCGGTTCTGCTGTAGGTTTTCCTTCTCTGCGATCGCAGCTTACCCTCCACGATCGCATAGTATAATTTCGGAGGGTGATAATTTTGTTCTACGTGATCACATTAGTTGTTCGCGATCGCATAGGTCTGTTCCTCTCTCTTCTGCGATCGCATGGCTTGGGTTGCGTTCACATAGGCTATTTTCTGAGCCATTAAAAATTTACTCTTCGCGATCGCATTCCTCATCTTTCGATCGCATAGAAAAAATACCTCGGCAGTTATAAATATTTCAAAACCGAGGGTTAGCCATTTCTACCAAAATTCAAGCTTGAGAGCTCGGATTTGAGCGAGATTTTGAGGGTTTTTCAGAGACATAGATTGGGTAACGATTCTAAACTTCTTTTTGCTCATAACCCACTAATCTAAGCGTGAATTCCTCCTTTAATTTTGGATTTTGAATGAAAAATTGATAAAACTTCATAGACCGAATTATTCAGTTTTGAGTGAGTTTTTGACATCCGATTTGGGAGGTTTTTATATGGTTAGACTCGTGAGAATACGAGGGTTCTGAAAATATTAATTTCACTCGATTCTGAGACATTGTCCTGAGGGGCGTTTTGGTTATTTTACCTAATTTCACGTTTTAGCTTTGAGTTAAATCATAGAATCAGTTGTTTGAGATGTTATTTACGATATGTAATTGAATTGAATAGATTTGGGTCATTTAGAGTCGGATACTCGTGGCAAAAATGTGGTTTTGAGTTGATTTTGGAGCCGGTTTAAGGTAAGTGGCTTGTCTAATCTTGTGTGGGGAACTTTTTCCCTTAGGATTGATATTGTGGTAATTGAAATGCCCCGTGCATGAGGTGACGAGCGCGCACTTGTGCTAATTATTGGGAATCCGTTTTTTCTTTAAAAATAGCCTTGAATTGTGTTCCTCTTTTCCCTACTTACACTGTTTGGATATTAAACCTACTGTCACTTAGAAAAACATGTCTACTTGACTAAATTGCCTTAACTGTCTTAGTTGTACTACGTGAATCATGCTAGGATAGGATTACCTGTTTCACTTTGATCTGAAATTGATTGGATTGAATTTTGCTATTGCTGTGTATTTACTTTGGGACTATGGAACGGTATTCTAGGATATCCTCCTACACCTTATTTTGGGACTACGGGATTGTGTCCCGGGAGCTCCCCTGTATGTTTACTTTGGGACTACGGAATTGCATTTCGGGAGATCCCCCTGCATATTTTTGAGTTGGACTACGGGACTGCACCCGGGAGATCTACTCGACATGATATTTATATTTGGGGACTACAAGACGGTATCCTGGGAGATCCCCGGTTCTTATCTCGGAGCTGAATTATGTTCTTTTATTGTGTTTGCTTGCCTTTGTAATAGTTGTTATTGTCCTTCATATCATGAGTTATTTAATTTCATTGTCATTTCACATTGTTAAACCTGTATCTCATTTAGCTTCAGTAGGGCCCTGACCTTCCTCGTCACTACCCAACCGAGGTTAGTCTTGGCACTTACTGAGTACCGCTGTGGTGTACTCATGCCCTTTATGCGCATGTTTTTCATGTACAGATCCAGGTACTTCTACCCAGGCGTATTATCCTTGAGGCAGGGAGCATTTTCGAAGACTTCAAGGTACATCTGCCGCGTCCGCAGACCGAAGAGTCTCCTTCTTTACTCTATCTGTAGTGTTAGCCCTTCTATCGTACTATTAATATAGATATTTCTGGAGATTAGAGCACTTTACTGAATTCATTTTATCTTGTGTTCCCGTGAGTTTTCGGGTTTTGGGATAGTAATGTAGGATGCCGTGATGTTGAGTTGTATATGCTGAGTGGCATTTTATATACTGTTTCTCCTTTAAATTGTTCAGTTTTGACTAGTATTCTACAAGTTAGTTATGTTTCCGCATTGTTAGGCTTACCTAGTTGTAGAGAGTAGACACCACCACGACATGTTCGCAGTGGGTGAACTGGGGTCGTGACAAGTAACTGCTGTTAGCATTTCATCAGGAAGTACCAAACCCAAATTAGATGATATCAGAGACTTGGTTCTAAGTGAAGATATTCGCCGGAGAGAATCAAGTGATTCCCCAGGACATGCTTTTAATACCGAAAGCAGGGGGAGAAGCAGCCAAAGAGGACAAAGTCATGGTCGTGGCATATCAAAGTCTAGAAGAATAGGGCAATTCAAAAATCGCAAAGACATTATTTGTTGGAATTGCGATAAAAGGGTCATTATAGTGGTCAGTGTAGTGAACCAACGAAGAAGAAGAAGGATGATAACTCTGCAAATGAAATTGCTGAACAAGGCGGTGATGCACTAATTTGTTATGAAAATAGTCTAGTCGAATCTTGGATTCTAGATTCAGGTGTATCATTTCACTCTACCTCATACAAAGAATTGTTTCATAATTATATTGCTGAAAAAATTGTAAATGTTTATCTAGCAGACAACGAACCTTTATGTATTGTCACAAAAGGTGAAGTTCATTAAAGACTTCACAAGAGACGCTATTGAAATTGCAAAATATTTGGTATGTTTCTGACCTCAAGAAAAATCTGATATCCATGCATCAGATTGATAGTGAAGGATACACAACAGTATTCGGTAATGGATTATGAAAAATAACCAAAGAAAATTTGGTTGTGACACGAGGCTTCAAGAAAGGAACATTGTATGCAACTGCAATACAGAGAGATACTATAGCAGTGGTTAACCATGGCCGTAACAAAATATTGTATCACCGGAGACTCGGGCATATAAGTAAGAAGGGAATGAAACTTTTGGCATCCAAAGAAAAATTGTCAAACCTCAAGCATATTGAATTAGGTTTGTGCGAAGATTGCATTTACCGAAAATAAAAGAGAGTTAGTTTCTCAAAGGCAGGAAGGGCGCCAAAGAAAAAGAAGCTGGAACTAGTGCATACAGATTTGTAGGGACCAGCTAATGTAACTTCTTTGAGAGACTCACGCTATTATGTCATAGTCATTGATGATTCCACGAGAAAGGTATGGGTTTATTTTCTGAAAAATAAATCTGACGTGTTTGTTACCTTTAAAAATGGAAAGCTGAAGTTAAAAATCAGACAAGCCTAAAATCAAAATGTTTGAAGTCTGATAATGGAGAAGAGTATAATAGTCAAGAGTTCAAAGCATTCTACTTTGATAATGGGACCAAAATAATTAAGTTCCTGGAAGACTCGGAAAAAAATGGTGTTGATGAGAGGATGAACAGAAGCCTGTGAACGAGCCAAAAGTATGAGAATACATTTTGGGTTGCGAAATATTTTTGGGCTGAGGGTATTCACACGACATCTTATCTCATAAATAGGGGACCCTCTGTACCACTAAATTTTGAAATTTCTGACGAGGTATGGACAGGAAAGGATACTCTCTCACATCTTAAAATCTTTAGTTGTGTTGCTTATGTGCATATAAACTCTAATTATAGAGATAAGCTTGATCCTAAAGCAAAAAAATATTTTTTTATTGGCTATGGTGATGATAATTTTGGTTATCGATTTTGTGATGATCAAAATAGAAAGATCTTAAGAAACAGGAATGTCACATTAATTGAAAATGTGATGCAAAAGAATAGGTTTAGAGTAGAACCAACTAACACCAACATATAAACATCTGAAATAGTTGAGTTAGAAGAAATCTCAAAAAATGAAGTGGCTAGGATTACAACTAATTTTGAAATTGAAGATGCAGAAGCAGAAGCTGAATTTAGATCAGAACCAGAACCACAACCAGAACCAGAGATTGAATTAAATGGAGAACCACATATGGATCCAGGACTTGAATTAAATTCGAGCAGTTACTACTAAACCTACATTAAGGAGATCTAAAAGAGTCTCTCTCTCTCCACTATTTACTTCTGACTGATGTTGGAGAACCAGAGCATTATGTTAAAGCAATGCAGGTGATACACTCTGATAAGTGGAAGCTAGCGATGAAAGAAAAGATGGTAAGAAGAGATACACAACACAATTAGTAGTAAAAGACTTTTAGCAAAAGAAAGGAATTGACTATGCTGAAATTTTCTCTCCAGTAATCAAATTAACTACTATCAGGTTGGTGCTAAGTATCATAGCTGCAGAAAATTTACATCTGGAGCAGCTAGCTCTTAAAGCTTTCTTGCATGATGACCTTAAAGAAGACATGTAGATAAAGCAACCTGAAGGTTTTCAAGTTTCTGGTAAAGAAAACTTTGTATGTAAGTTAAAGAAGAGTTTATACGGTTTGAAATAAGCTCCCTGATAATAGTATAAGAAATTTGATGGATTTATGCATAATAATAGTTTCACACGGTGTGAGATGGACCATCACTGCTATATCAAAAAATTTAATAAATGCTATATCATTTTACTATTATATGTTGATGATATACTAATTACAGGATTTAGCATAAATGAGATCAATATGGTTAAGCAACAACTGACGGAGGAGTTTGAAATGAAAGACTTAGGACCAGGTAAGCAAATGCTTGGGATGAGGATTAGCAGAAATATGTCTGAAGAGACCTTAAAGTTGTCTAACAAAGAGCATACAAAAGGTACTAAGCAGGTTTTGACGTATGTTATGGTTTGTACTAAACCTGACATAGCTCATGCAGTTGGAGTTGTCAGTAAATACACGTCTGATCCTGGAAAAGAGCACTGGGAAGGTGTAAAATAGATATTTTGATATCTCAAAGGCACCTCAGGTATAAAATTTTATTTTAAAAAAGATCTTTCAAGATTTTACTGATGCAAATTTAGGCGGCGGTCTGGATAGTCGAAAAAGTACCACATGCTACGTATTCACCTTGGGTAGTACTGTTATTAGTTGGATGTCTAGATTTTAGAAAAGTATTCCTCTATCTACCACTGAAGCAGAGTACATGGTAATCTCAAAAGTTGAAAAGGTGATGATTTGGCTTAAGAATTTTCTTAAAGAGATAGGTAAAGAGCAGAACAATTGTGAGCTTTTCAGCGATAGTCAGGGTGCAGTTCATCTTGCCAAGAATCCAGTGCTTCATGCAAGATCGAATCATATCCAGCTTAGGTATCATCATATCCTAGAGTTGATAAGTGAAGGAACTCTTTCCCTACGGAAGATACCAGGATCAAAGAATCCGTCAGATATGTTAACCAAAGCTGTCAGTGTTGACAACTGAGGTTTTTTATTGTCTCAGTTAGCCTACATGATTGATAATGTGAAGACGTCAAGGAAAATTCGAAGTTGGTGAGATGAAAATGAGAGAAATAATTTGACGCGTAGTTTGCGGTGCCGTCATGCCGTATATTCACATTCGTTGAAATCTTTTTTCAGCAGACGCTCTCCCTATAAATAGGCATTCTCTTTTCAATTGTAAATCATCCCTCAACTTCTTCTTTCTCTCAATTAATAAAGAGTTATTCTTTGTGTGGCCGTAGAGTAGGCAAAAATTACCGAACCACGTAAATCTTATCTTGTCTTGTGTAATTTATTGCTTTTCTCTTTAAATATATTTTTTGCTTTTCTCTTTAAATATATTATATGGTTCTATTAGTATGACACGCTTCTGAATATCAAGTTGCTCATTTGGCACTATGATGGAGGTCCATAGACCTTGCAATTCACACTGGAGGCGATGAAAGTTGCACTTAGGGGCAAGGAGAGTTTATAAACATTCTCCCTTTATAAACATTATAAACATTAGTATATTCTCCCTTTATAAACATTGTAGTCGTGTTCAACCAAAAAGGAGAGTTTCTTCCTCTAACAATTATTTATAACTAGTCTAATTTAAAAGTAAAATTTAGTATATAAACAAACAGTAATAAAAAATTAAGTCAGTCTTGAGCTTATACAGGTATCCTTAGCTTATGGTTCGACCCAAACTTCTTTTGCGCTTTTTGTTTTTGTGTGGGTCTTCTTCGATACCTCATCACGAGTTGCTAATCTTCTTAAGCATAGCTTCCTACAATGAGATAAAAGGAGTTAATAAAATCAAGTAAAAATAGAAAAAATAAGACTAAGATCTTTAAATAATTACCAAATTCCTTGTAGCAGTTCCCATGGACACTGAACTACGTGTGCAACGAGATCAAAATAGAAGTAAGATAAATTCTCTTTGAGAAGAGTTATAACCTTGGAAGTCAATCCTTTGTCCTTATAGTAATTATTTGTTATGTCTAGATTCGTATCTGATTTAATACTTAATAGTTTAGCCGCTACAAACAACTCAGAATGCGACATGCCTTTGATGAAGAAATATAGAACATGCAGTAAAGGTGAACTAGCAATTTTAATGATAGTCATATTACAATTTTTCAATTTTAAATATAATTTGTGTTGAAAATCCGGCGAAGGCAAAAAATACTTGGTGATTTTTTAGTGCTTGAGTGTACGATTTAGAGGTTCAATGGATCCCAATATTTTCGATCCGGAAGATATATATGTGAAAATTTCTAAATTTTAATCAATATCAAATCCGCCCATAAATTTCAATAAGTTGAATTCTAAGAAACTTAAATTTAAACCATCAAGTTAAATTACAAATCCATCTCTAAAACCTTGGTAGGTAAGTTTATTGATACTTTTGGTGGTGGGAGGCAAAAAATACCAACCGAACAACTAATCGGAGATGTTTAACTGCAAGCTGACCCAAACTCTAGGGAAGGTCCGATAAATTTTGTGGCTTAAAGCCAAATTTTTTGAGGGACCTTAACTTTTTATTTTCTTATTTATTATTTATTTGAAGTCTATTTTTTTATCCAACTTTTCTTAGATACAAATTAAAGTTATTAATGGTTTTCTTATAATCAGTGACTCCTAATAAATATTTCTCAACTGACAATATAACTAATTCATTTAACCTTTCTTGTGACATTGTTATTCTTATGTAAGATTTTATCAATTTTAATTTTGAAAACTTCTTTCCACTGAAGCAACAGTAACACGAGTTATTAACATTATTAATAACTCGTGGATTTGTTGTGTTTTTCAGGGAAATTATCGAAGTTGTTGTAGACAAGTTGGGCCCACGAGCACTAGCAAAGAAGAGCAACCTGGACGAGCATCAGGAAAGAGCGGTGGGTAGCGATGAGTTAGCATACAACTACATCGAGTACAACAATTCAGCACAGGTTTGGTCCTCGGGACTTGGTACCTCCCGTTCTACTGTTTCCCCTTTTGTGTTAGCTAAATTGTTGTTACTTTAGCTCGCAATAGTTCGATCTTTCAACTAGTATACTTGCAGGTACGTGTTTCCTTCTAGTTTGACTAGTTGTCCGTTGAGCACTAGCGAGTATTTTTTAGATTTGTCGTAGGAGTAGTGGCTGCAGTCTGGAATGATAGATTAAGGGCATGTCCGCGGGTGGGG
>MU705888.1:12796-48566 GCA_026770625.1 Nicotiana glauca
TGCTTCTATAATTATACCCTATTCTCTACTGTTTTCAAAAACTATAAGTATTACTCTTCTTTTCTCACTTAACACACACAGACACGAACAGAATTACTTTGAATTCTCTCTCTCTCTTTCACACAAACATATTTGGTGCTCTCTTTGTTTCACATAATCTCTCTCACTTCTCTTGTGACTACTGGTTGCTCCACTACTTTGAAACTCAGGGTGAGTTTTAGACTATTTCACTACTCCATTATATTGTTGCTCACTTCCATTGCTCTCTATACTGCTGCTCACTTCTGCTATTGCTGCTCACTTCTGTTATTGCTGCTGCTTCTCTATAATGCTTCTCTCTCTACACACCATCTTGCATACTATAACTCACCACTACCCTACATTACTTTACCTTCAACTGGTATGTCTACTATTTGATTTACAGCCCCAAAAGCAATATGTTTCTATTTGTGTTACACTCCCTTTTGTTTCTTGCATGCTTCTACTTATGGTTTTGTTGCTCTTAATGCAATTAGAATGCCTTTGTGATGATTAATATAGTCTGGCATGCATGTGCTTGTTTCCTACATGTTTCTCCATATTCCCCCTCACCCTTGTACACTATTAGCATGTATTCAGGACCCTTTTAGCTATTAAGTAACCTTGAACCTTTCCCTGATGTGTGAATCCGTCAATCTAATGCTGTTAAGACCCTTACCCCTTTGTTTGAAACATGCCTGGTTATTCTGAAGTACTTCTCTTTGATGTTCAGTGTTCTTACTTGTGACTTATTTGCTCCCTTTCCCCCTGCCCTTGTTTGTGTTCTCTGAGTACTGTGTGACTCTTTGCTTTCAAAACTGGTCCCATATTAACTGTTTTCAAATTCAATTGATTACTTTTCTCTCAAAATTGTTTTTCCTGTGAATCCTCTTTCAATTGTTTTCAACTCTACTCCTTCAAATCCTATCACAATCTCACTAGTCCTAGAACTTAGGTTCTACCCCCTTAGTGTAGGCATTGCTTTGGGTACCTTGAGTACCCACTGAACTTTGATTCACAAGGCTGGTAATTCTACACTTGCACTTGTCTTGTTAATTTGTTTTGGGTGCCTGGTATTGGCCAAGGGCCCCAATGGGCCCTCAGGGAGCTTTGCCACACCCAAACCCTTGGTAAAGGCTGTGAAATTTGAAAGGAGTGAGGTTGGAGATTTGGGCCTGGTTGAAGGCTCCCTATAGAATAACTTCTTGTTTTACTCTTCACTACTATAATTTAATTACTTGATTTGTAATAACTTGTAAAGAACAATAGGGGCTTATAGTGAAATTAGGGAGGGTTATGCATGTTTAGTTAAGGGTACAGGTAGAGAACATGTCTACAGGATTTTACTTACCTATTTATGCAATAGAAATCATGTATAAGGCATGCATTCTACATATAGAAATCTTGCTCCTAGGTTCCTTTGCTTTCAGTCTGTTATTTTTTCATAACCATAATCAGTTAATAATTAAAAGCTCTACTACTGCATTTGGATATCATGTCTTAGGAATATTACATGAATTAGATATCATGCAATTAGGAGTCCACTTGCAATGTTTTGGCCATCTCATTAGTTATTCAATCACATAAGGCTGGTTAACAGGTTTTCTCTAAAATTGGAAAACGAGGTGCATGTCCGCTTTCTTTTACAATGCCTAGGCAAGCCTTAGGCCGGATAAAATTGATTAATCGTCTTAAGTATAAGCCATTTGACCTCTTTAAATTGCCCAAACTTGTTTGCCTCCCTGAAGTCCGTTTGATTTTACTACTAAATTCCCGTCTTACTTTTTCACCTATATGTTTTTAACCAAGTTACTTTTCCAGTCCAAGACTGGACTACTGTTTTCCCTAAAAACTTATTAGAGTATTACGACTTCTGTAATTTTCAAAGACTATATTTTTGACACTAATATATTCAGTACTCTCTATCTCTCTTTTTTTCGCAATCCTGAATAACTTTTACGTCTCCGTTATATGTCCAAAACTAAACTGCTATTTTCTAAGAAATAGTAGAGTGTTGTGCTTTTAAACGTCTTCTGTGATGTGTTTAATATTAATGTACTACTCCTCTTTCTCTTTTACACTAGTGCTATACGTTTTCTACCCTACCTGTCGGAAATTATGTTATCCTCTCATGTTCGCAGGGTACTGCATACGTATATGACCTTAAATGTGTTTGAAAAAAAAATGTTTTCCTCTATTCCTAAATGCTACGTATTTTACTGCTTTATCTTCAGTTTTTCCAACTCTCCTACCAAATTCTGCCCAAACTTTCAGCTTATATTCTAATTTATTTTCGAATATTCCATATTTTAAACTCTCACTCCCTTAGACCTTAAATGTGATTGAGGCGTGCTAATTGTATGTCTATTCGTGGAGGGGTATTTGAGCCTTTTACATGCCTTTACGTGATCCCTTATATGAAGTCCTATTTGCTTTTGTATGTCACTTAGTATTTTGGCCTTTAAACCTAATGGTTCAACCTAGTCCTCACCTTATAGGAATAGTGGTCCTAAAACACCCTCTAGGACCTATAGGATGGGACGGGTAATAGCACGCAATAAGCACTCGTGACCAATCCACACGTTCAAATACCTTAATGGGGTGGGAAGGGTAGAATATGGATATGATGACCGGTGCGCTAATATCTCGTGCGACCCCTCTTTTGAGGAGTGATTGCTGGGTATTGCATTGATGTGATCCATATTGTATTTAAACCTAGGACCCTTTTCCTTTTATTTATTTGTGTATAATATTTTTCTTAAAATTATGTTTCCTTCCAATTAATCTTTCTTCTTTTTTAATCATTTAAGTCATTTTTACCTAAAACTTTCAAACTTATATGTAATTACTATGTGCAAACCTTATGTGTTCCCTTTCTTTTAAAGTCACAATTAAAGCATGGCCGGGAACCACACTAGTGGATCTTGAGGGGTGCCTAACACCTTCCCCTCGAGATAATCTCA
This sequence comes from Nicotiana glauca, assembly GCA_026770625.1. Lineage (NCBI taxonomy): Eukaryota > Viridiplantae > Streptophyta > Magnoliopsida > Solanales > Solanaceae > Nicotiana > Nicotiana glauca. The sequence goes on from MU705888.1 coordinate 15,778, forward strand.
AGCCCTTACCCGAACTCTGGTTTTCTTTCAAAATCGCTTCTTCTCTTTAAAGTGTCCTAATGCACTATAATCATTAAGTGGCGACTTTTCAAATTCCATAAACCGATTCCTCAAAAGGGAATAAGAGTTGTTTTGTCCATAATATCGTAAACCCGATTTCTTTCTTTTTTTAAAGAAAGGGGGAAAGGGGGGGCGTCGATAGTCAATAACCAGTCCGACGTGTCGGACTTATAATATAAACCCCTTAGGTTTTCATGCTCAATGAATGATCGATAACAGTTGACCGTTCGGGGTTCAATCCTCGAGTAAAATTTTGACTCGGGGCTATCGACCCTCGAGTTTTTAACACGTTGGCCTTTAGGCTCTTTAGATCGGCCCTTATGCTCTTTAGGCTGGCCCTTAGGCTCTTACATATTGGCCCTTAGGCTCTTTAGGCTGGCCTTTAGGCTCTTACGCATTGTCCCTTAGGATCTTTAGGCTGGCCATTAGGCTCTTACACATTGGCCCTAAGGCTCTTTAGCCTGGCCCTTAGGCTCTTATGCATTGGTCCTTAGGCTCTTTTTAGATTGGGTCGATACGACCTCTAATATGGCTATAGTTTTCCCTTATTTTGGCTAAAGACTTTTGAAGTTTTGATTATGCTTTGGCATGTTGTATGTTCTTCTAACTCTTCGACGGCTCAAATGAGAACCTCGATTATGAGTCGATATGTGACGATAGTTAAGTACCTCAGGAGGTTCGCTCGAAGGTTGAGTTTTCAAAATCTTTTCATCGAAGGCTGATTATTTTCAAAGCCTTTTTATTATTCGGAGCTGATATTATCGAAGCTTCTTTGCTTATGCCGAGGGTAGCCTGATTAATCGGTTCTTTTCAAAGTATTTTTGAAGTATTTGGAGGCCTTTAATTTTATGGTGGCAATCGGACATGTCCAAGCTGCATTAATTCAGCCGTAGCCTTTATTCCCTGTGTGTGGTGACCTTGGATTCTATATCGAGGGTATGCCTTTTTAGGGGTCTTACAAGTTCAAATATATAGTCTTGGCCTTAATAACGGGGTTATGCCTTTTTAAGGTCTTATAAATTTGACTATGCCTTTTTGAGGTCTTACAGATTTGATGTTGTCTTACTGAGGGCTTACGAGCTCAAAGTTGCCTAATCGAGGTCTTACAAATTCGATTTTGTGATGGCTCGTGAGCTGACTGTCGATGATAGTCCCTGAGTGTTCAAGAGTTTTTAGCCGTTGAGCCGTCTTATGAGAAAGTAGTGAACTTCTTTGAGGCACAAAGTGTTTTGACAAGCAAAGGGGGACTCCTCAATTACATGATATATGCGTACATGTTTTTTTTCCTTTGGAGGCTTGACTATTCTACATGGACACGGTTCATTTGACTGTTTAGCCCAATACATCATTCTCCTATCGAGGTCCTCCTAGGCATAGTTCGGTTTCTTCCAAGAGGCGACCTCCCGGGGTGATGCCCCCCAGTATTTGAGTTTTATCAAAGATAAGCCTTGAATATTTGATGAGTTCTCCTTGGGTAGCACGTGGATATTCGTTAAAAACCACGCCGGTAAAACCCGTTCGGGATAAAACACGATCTAAGGTAAAAAGAGTACAATGCATGCTTTAAACCCCCAGGTCTTCGAGCTGGAGGGCACTTCGATTCCTCTCAATCGAACACCTGCAATAAGTTAGTATAAAACATAAATGAAAAGGGAGAGGGTTGAACCTTATCAATGATAGCGTTCTAGCCTTGATACGTTTCAATTGTTTGCTCTTAGGACGTGGAACAGTCCTTTATTCACTCATTCGGATATAGCCAAGAATGTCAGTTGTGGTTTCTACCTAGCTGTTTGCTTGTCTTTTAGCTTCTTCGATATAGAGGGTGTTGATACCGGTGCCATTTCGTGCACCGCGAACATCTCTCTCGCTGCATGCTACTCCCCGTACACTGCTTTTACTCCATCCTTGGTTGGAAATTTCATCATTTGATGAAGGGTTGATGGCACTGCCCTCATACTGTGTATTCACAGTCTTCCGAGTAAGGCATTATATCTCATGTCACCTTTGATGACATGAAACTTGGTATCTTGGATTGTACCAGCCACATTGACCGAGAGGATCTTCTCTCATTTTGTTGTCTCGCTCGCCATGTTGAATCCATTGAGGACTCGAGAGGCGGGTACTATCCGGTTGAGCAGTCCGAGCTGTTCCACTACCCTCAACTTGATTTTGTTGGCCCAGCTACCTGGATCCATGAGCACATGTTTAATTTGAGATTTATCCAAAAGGAAAGAAATTACCAGTGCACCATTATGAGACTGAGAAAAGGTCTTTATGTCCTCTTCACTGAATGTGAGAGCATAATATGGTATGTAACTCTGAGTTTGCTTTTCCCTAGTGATGGATATTTTTGTTGGCTTGACAACGGGTCCCTATGGGGCATCGACCCCTCCAACAATCATGTGGATGACGTGTTGTGGTTCTTCTAGTTCATTCTTCCTGTTTGCCTCTCTTTCCCAAAAAAACAATTTTTAGCTCGATCGCTGAGGAACTCTCGAAGGTGCCCTTCGTCGATCAATCGAGCTACTTCTTCTCGAAGTTGTCTTCAATCCTCGGTCTTATGACCGTGAGTACCATGATATTTGCATACCAAGTTAGGTTTCCTCTATGAAGGGTCTAACAGTATGGGTTTTGGCCACCTGGTATCTTTGCTTTTACCTATGGCTGGTACGATGCTAGAGACATCGATGTTGAAGTTGTACTCAGATAGCCGGGGTGCCTCTACCGGCCGAATGTACCTATCAAACCCGGCTTTACTCATGCGTCCCTGAGAATTTTGACCTCGATCTATCCTTCAATCGTCTTGGGGTGCATAATACCTCGGGGCATTTCTTCGATCTTCTACATACGGCTGGTATCTATTCTTGTTTGGTCTCAACTCTCTTTCTGCAAACATTTGTTCCTTTGTTAAGAGCCTGATAGGATATACTAAGCCTGAGGAGGCTCCTAATTGGTCATCTTCGACCCTGATCTTTGATTAATACCTATTATGAACATTCGCCCAGGTCATGGCGGGATATTCGATCAAATTTTATTTTAGCTGCTTCGAAGCTACCGAGTTTCGTTCGTTCAAACCTTGAGTGAAGGCCTGTACTGCCCAGTCATCGAAGACTGGTGGTAATTCCATTCGCTCCATCTGAAAGCGAGATACAAATTCCCTCAGCATCTCATTTTCTCTCTGTTTGATTTTGAATACATCAGACTTCCTGGTGGCGACCTTGATAGCACTAGTGTGTACCTTCACAAAAGAGTCTACCAACATATAAAATGAATCTATTGAATTTGGGGATAGATTATATTACCACATCATAGCCCCCTTTGATAGTGTTTCCCCAAATTTCTTCAACAAGATGGACTCAATTTTGTCATCCTTAAGTCGTTCCCTTTTACAACACAAGTATAAGCGGTAATGTGCTCATCAGGGTCCATGGTCCCATTATACTTCGGGACATCGGACATTCTGAATTTCTTTAGGATGGGCTTCGGAGCCGCACTTGGTGGGAATGGTTTTTGTATGAACTTCTTTGAATTTATGCCCTTTGGAATCAGGGGTGCGCCCAGGATCTGATCGACCCTCGAGTTAGAGGTATCCACCTTTTTGTCGTTAGCCTTTATCTTCTTTTCTCCTGATTCAATCCTTTTGGTGAGGTCCTCGAGCATATTCATAATAGCGGGGTCCGTTGCTTACCCGTTGTTACTCGGTCTCTCTGGTAGCTGATCGACTCGAGGAGCCATTTCTGGTGCTTTTGTGCTTAGACTTTTTTGTTGACTTTATAGCTGAACAATAGCCACTTTTTGTGCTTGCAATATCTCAAAAATAATTTGAAGGCTGACTTCTCTTTCCTCCCAGTGCACACTTTCGTCAGTATTAGAGCTTACATCGGCATGCACAGCGTTGCGTGAGGGGATTTGTGCTGGTGCCACTCTTTGGTTTTGTGGTGGTATATCGGCATCTGCATCGTTCTCTCCATGAAGCCTAATATCGTTGTTTTCATGTGCATTTGCTGAGTTAGACATTTTTTGACCTGAAATCAAATATTCTTGGACAAGAAAAAACATGAAGAGTAACTTGTGTTTTCAGAAAACTAGCACCAAAATAATTACTATTATTTTTGGCCGTCTATGGGCGCCAAACTGTTTACCTTGAAAATGGTATTGACAATTATATTTGATTTTGTGGTTCTAAAAATATGTGATTTATTTCAATACTAGTTTTTATGCAATAGATGATAAGTGTAAGTAAAGAGAATAAGATATGCAAACCAATGCTACCGCAAAGTTGATCCTTGAGCTGGCTAAAATAAGGGCTTCAAGGTCTGGTTAGGGCATTTAGCAATGAAAAATTGATGAAGAAACAATGATAATGAAGGCCTCAAAGATAGCCTCTTGCGGTTAATAATGGGCAATAAATGAAGAACAATAAATGAACAAGCAATAAATATGTAGAGTAATTGTTGATCACGTTAAGGCAATAAAGAGAATGTTCTATTATATTCAATATATGTGTTCTTTACAAAATGGCAAGGGTCCCCTTTAGATAGTAGGGGATAATCCCAACAGTGTACATGTCTAATAATGACAAGGAAATGTTATTGGTACAACTGTATAATGGCTCAGTATAGATTCACATTACTCTTGCTGATTTGGTCAGCTCTAACCACGTGTCCTTAGGAGATTTCCTGCCTTTCCATAATGATCATCGATTTGTACCGCTCCGAGATTGACCATAGTGAACCTTCTATATACTCCATCGAGGGATGCGCCTCGGGGTCACACTTCAAATTTTGGTTCGAGGCTCTTGAGGTAAGGCGTGGAGTGCCACAGTGGCCCCAAATTCGAACTCTCTGATTTTGGCCGTATACATATACCAAGCTCGAGGAGCTTTCTTCAACCCATACAATTCCTTGTCCAATTTGAACACATATTCAGGATGTTCATAACATTCAAATCCTGTAGGTTGCTTGACATAAACTTCTTCCTTAAGGAATCCATTCAGAAATGTACTTTTGACATCCATCTGGAACAGAGTGAATTCCATATGCGATGCAAAGTTAATGAGGATTCTCATGGCTTCCATGCGAGCAACTGGAGCAAACGTCTTATCATAATCAATTCCTTCCTCCTGATCCTTGAACCACTAGCATTTCCTTATTCCTTGTAGTGTTTCCATGTTCATCAAGCTTATTCCTTAATACCCACATGGTTCCTATGATGGTTCGATCTGAAGGTCTAGGTACAAGATTACATACGTTGTTCCTTTAAAACCGATGCAACTCATATTGCATGGTTTTGATCAAGTCTACATCTTTTAAGGCTTCCTTGATGTTCTAGGGTTCTCTTTGGGAAAGAAAGGCTGAGAAAGTAAGTGAATTTCTAGCTTTTGCTGTGGTTTGTACTCCTGAACCCAAAGGGGTAATTATGTTGTCAAGAGGATGGGAGCTTTTGTGTTTCCAGTTGGGTACTTGAGCCTCATTTGTAGAGGAGCTGGGTAAGTCTGATTGGTTCCCCTGCATTCTTCTCTCAGCCACATGTAGAGTACTTTGAACTGCATCAACCACTCTTTCTTCAGCTTCAGTAGTTGAAATTATGGTACCTCATTCCTCTCCGGCTGATGAGTAAGGGGTTGCATTGTCTTCACATGGCTCCTTTACTTAACTCATCATGTATGCCTTTCCGTTTTCCATATCAATGACTTCACTTGGAATAAGCAGAGGCTCTCCATCCTGATCACCATTATTGCTTTTCTCACAGGAAAGGTAGGATTCGTCAAATATCACATGTACACTCTTCTCTACGCACTGAGTCCGCTTATTGTAGACCTTGTAAGATTTACTTTGAGAAGAATATCCCAACAAGATTCCTCATCACTCTTGGCATTGAATTTTCCAAGATGATCCTTTCCATTGTTGACAATATAGCATTTGCACCCAAATGTTCTTAAGTGATTCAGCTTGGGCTTCCTTCCATTTAGCAACTCATAGGGAGTTTTGTTCAAGAGCGACCTGATCATGCACCTGTTCACCAAGTAGCAGGCAGTGTTGACGGCTTAAACCCAGAAGTTTTTAGCAATCCCATTATCGATCAACATTGTCCTTTCCATTTCTTTAAGGGTTCTGTTTTTCTTTTCCACAACTCCATTTTGTTGTGTAGTTCTTGGGGCTGAGAAGTTTTGGGTAATTCTATTCTCGTTGCAAAAATCATCAAACTTGGCATTGTCAAATTCTGTTCCATGATCTGATCTTATGCATGCTTCTTTTGAATCCATCTTCACTTGAATTTTCTTCACAAAGGCTACAAAAACTTCAAAGGTTACAAAAACTTCAAAGGTCTCATCTTTTGATCTAAGAAAAAGGTCCAAGTGATCTATAATAGTCATCCACTATCACAAAATGTATCTTTTTCCTCCCATAGTTTGCACTCTCATAGGACCATAGAGGTCCATATGAAAGAGATAAAGTTTTTTTAGGTGATGACATCCTTCTTAGGATTAAATGAGGATTTCACATGCTTCCCCTCTGGCGCAGGCATCACAATCTTTGTGCTCCACGAACATTGACTTGGGCAGACCACGTACCAGGTCCTTCTGAACTAGCTTATTCAGTAGAGAAAAGCGTGTATGCATAGTCTTCTGTGCCACAACTAAGCATTATCATCAACAAGCAACTCAGATCACCACTTTATAGAGGCTCAAAGTCAGCAACGTAGATGTTCTTGTATCTTTTGGCCACCAATACCACTTCACTTGTTACTAGATTAGTAACTATGCATATCTTTGACAAGAAATCCATCTTGTTTCCCTTATCACATATTTGAGAAACACTCAAGAGACTGTATTTGAGGCCATTGATGTAGTACACATTCTCAATTGAGTGAGTGGGTAATTTCTCGATCTTTCCAACTCCAAGAATGTATCCATTTTTTCTATTGCCAAAGGATACACTCCCTTCTTAAAGGGCTTTTAGTGAAAGAAAGTCCATGGTATACCCAGTCATGTGCTTTGAGCATCCACTATTCATGAACCATTGTTGACTGCTTCCTTTCATTGTTCCCTGCATAAGGAAATCAAGGATTACATTTAGGAACCCAAGCAAGTTTGGGTCCCTTGTAATATGCAAGAGGATGAATAAGTGCTCTTTTAGTCCATGCAGGTAACATGCGCTCTTTATGAGTGGCACCTGATCCCTCGCTTGGAAATCTTTGTTGAAATTCCTATTGTTCCCACATTGGGTACACAGCCAATTATCAGGTACAGTAACATACTTGTTATGAGGGTTGTAAGGGGTTCTCTCCCTTTGAAACCATATTCCCTGCCTGTTTCCACCATTGTGAACATACATGGAAATAATAGCATCCAAGGACCGGGTCCACTTAAGAGACTTTTTAAGGTCATTTTTTACTCTTTCCAAATCTGCTTGAAGTTGTCTAGTTTTCTCAAGTTCAGCACATAAACTGATTTTTACAGCATTTAATTCGTTTTCTAGCCTGATATGTGTTTCACTAGCAACTCATTTTCCTTTATCAGTCTTTCCAGACCCACATTCTGCTTTGATTTCCCCTATTGTTTCCCTCAAATCTATAGTCACAACTAGGAGGCATCTCTTTCTTGCTCAAGGAATAAATTTTTTCCACTAAGTCATTCTTTTATTTACTTAAATTTTCAACAGTTTCTTTTAGGTGAACAGCTACTACCATCAAGTCGTCTCTTTCATGTTCTATGCTAACTATTTTTTCAGTTAAAACCACCTTTTTATTTTCCAGATAACTTATAGTTTCCTTCAGATCAACCACACAAAATACCAAGTCATCTCTAGTTTGTTCAGCATATCCTAACTCTATGGTCAAGGCATCCTTATCATCTACAAGACTATGATAGGCATCAATTAACACATTTGCTAATGATATGAGTCTCTTAGAAGAGTGGGATTTCATATTTCTCTGAACATCCCTGAAGTTTACCTCATCATTGTCATCATCTTCATCATTGTCTGATTGAGCCATCAAAGAAAATATTGAATCCTATTCATTTGCTTCACTTTTAATTGCCATCATAGAACTATCACCATCATATGTTTTTTCTTCAGACTCAGTGGAGGAATCTCCCCATGTTGCAAGAGCTTGCTCACAACGTTGTTAGCGGCGTTTTTTCTTTGGAAGCATTTGTTAGGAACCGGGTTCTTCTTGGCTGCTTTATCAGGGTTGTACTTGAAGTGTTCTTGCTTCAGGAGAAGGAAATCCTTAATGAAATGCCCTGACTTGCCACATTTGTGATAGAAGTCATAATTTTTTGGTTTGCTAGAGTTTCCTCTCTTTGGTATGCCTCTATTCCTTCGGACCATCTTCTGAAACATGTTGGTTAAGTAATCCATGTCATTGTACTCCTCCCTTGAGTCATTGCCTTCAGCTTTGAGTACTAGGTTTTTTTCCTTCTTTGGTTCTCTTCTTTAACTATCCTTCTTCTTTTTCATTTTGTAGGTTTTCAGATTTCCAACTAGCTCATCTATAGTTAGGGCCTTCAGATCCTTTGCTTCAATAATGGCATTCACTTTACTTTCCCATGAATTGGGAAAAACATTGAAATTGTCCTCACGAGTTTGATCCTAGGAATAATTTCACCAAGTGAATGTAGCACATTCTTGATATATATGAATCTTGTGTGCATGTCTTGAATAGATTCATCGTCCTTCATTCTGAAGAGCTCATACTTAGTGGTGAGCGTGTCAATCTTAGACTGATTTACTTGAGTAGTTCCCTCGTGTGATGATTGCAAAGCTTCCCATATTTCCTTGGCGGATTGACAGGCTAAGATTATGTTGTATTCATCAGTAACCTATTCCACACACCAAAATTTTTTTGCTCAAAAGTTTTTCTCCATGGCTTTCCTATATGCATCATTGTATTCTTTCTTTCTTTTTTGGCACCATCTCTGGGAGGTCTCCGACCTTCTTTGTTGGGACATAAGGACCATCACAAATAACATTCCACAACTCAGAATCTTCTGCCATGATGAAGTCATGCATTCTTATATTCCACCACCCATAGTATTTTCCATTGAACCTAGGTGGTCTATACGTAGACTAACCTTCTTTAAAATTTTGTAAAGCAACCATGATGATCCTTTCTAGGTGTAAACATGATAGAAAGAACCTGCTTTGATACCAACTGATAGAATATATGAGTCCATCAAACTATAGAGAGATCAGGTCCTCTATGAGTTTCCACTGGTAGTGCTAATGAAACAGTAAGTAAATGGGATAGGGAGTTTTTACGTGAAAAAATCCCTGCTCAAGGGGATAAAATACCACGACCTACACTGGTAGGATTTCAACTTTACTATGAGCAACTTTAGATTACAACCTATGTAGTCTACGAATTAAACTCTTAATCTCTCACTAACTTGTAATACACATATTACAAGCCACTGTGCAATACACCTATTACAAAGACTTCAACTCATGACTAACTCCAGTCACGATACAAACACTGAAGGTTTATGGTTTACAAGGGGTTCCTAAGTAACGCTTCTAGACAAGCAAAGTAGGAATTATAATGAAGAACAATTACAAAGTTACTACTCAACTAAGTACATACAAGATACTTGCTATAAGAGTTGGTCCGTAGTAGTGTTGTTCTTTATTTTTGATCACTTGAGAATAGAATGCTTGACGGATAAACGGTTGAAGTGCTTGAATGAATTCTCAAGTGTTCAAGTAATGTTTTGTTGTAGTGTTCTTTGGTAATACAACTTAGATAACATCACTTGAATGGTGTAATCACTTGGTTGGTCAAAGGGGAGTGACTGCAATACTGTGCAACACTGTTTGCGTGTACAGTGCAGGCAGTCACTTTCCAGCTGTAAACAGTTGACTTTGTACTGTTAGGAAAACACAAAAGGATCAAGTCCCTGTGTTGATTCTTTATCTTTTAAAGTCATAGCAACTCACATTAGCTGGAGTTTGTTGATTTGAATTGTGTACCAAGTGTGCTAGGTTCCTTATCTGGTTCTTTGACAGTAAATTTGTGAGATCATCAAAACATAAAGTTAAGGTACCGTAAACCCATCATTACTCTCTATATATTTAGAACTCCTTAACCTAAAAGGATTTGAAAGCTCTCGAATTTTGACCTAAAATACTTTGGACTTTGACCTAAAATATGTATATAAAGAGCCCTAAACCTAAAAGAAATGAAGGTGTTCGAAAATTTTACTTAAAATATTTAAAAATAAATAATGGGTTAAATTGCAGTGTTATTTTTTTTAAATCTATAATTTAAATAAGGAGTCCTAAATATTAAAAAAAAATAATGATTATTTATAAATATTAGAAAAAATAACTATTTTTCCTAGTGTGAATATTATTTTAAAAGGTAACAAAAAAAGGGAACGATAATATAGTACACAACAGATATAAATTATTAATCCATAAATAATCCATTTTATAATTTCTAAATTTCTATTGGTGAACCAAATAATTTCTACGAGATGCCTATAAATAGTCAGACTCTGATCCCGATTGAGTAAAATCTCACACAATTCTTCTCCTTTATCCATTCATTCTTCTGTCGTCCTACAATTATCCAATTCTGTAAATTATTTGGAGCTAACTTTTATTCTTTTTAGCTCTGGAAGAACACTCTGACTATTCAATACGGTAATTCTCAGAAAACTCGAGCGTTTCTTGTGGTTGAAGCTATGAATTGATGATCAGAAGCTGTTGATTCTTACAGTTCTGCTGAAGATTAAGAGCTTTCTAGAGAACTTTGTAACTCAGGTGTGATGAGGCTTTTCAAATTTGCAGTCTTAAACATGTTTTAATATTTGTGATGGCTATTATCATTAAGTATAAAATTGGAAATTTAATTTAATTTATTTTTAAATTTATAAGAGATCATTCTTTTTGGAATAGAAATAGTCACTTAAAACTAGAGAGGAGGGAGTGCATGACATTGGTATTTTGTGTATGCTCTTTGTGTTTGTCTGTGTATAAGTCACCAATTGTAAAAAGGAATCTACTATTAATTGTTTGTTCAAAGTAGAGGTGCAGTTACTCTTTTATAAAATCGAAGTAGTGGATTATGATCTAATCATTGTGCAATAGATTTCAAATTAGGCAAAATGAGCTCTCTACAGGGGCCTATTGTTTGCCCTGTGGTTTGTGGAAAGCGAACAGGTCCTGTCAATTCATCTATAGTGAAGGCTAAGATGCTGAGGAGTGAGTTCTGGGGATTCAATGGGATATCTAGCCGTGTGGCTCGTCCACCAGGATCACGCGTTAGCAAGTTGATTGGTTGCAGTTTCAGTTCATCATCAAATGGCAATGGTAGCATGGCCGAGAATTTTAATGAAAGCGATGCTGATTATGTGAATTCTAGCGTGGTTGAAGCTGGTATGCGAATTTTGTTGCTCAGGGCGATATGTGTACTGTGTTTTGACATTTTGTTTGCTGTATAGTGGTGTGTTGTTTGTTTTTGTACAAGTGGAGTAAACTATTTCACTTAACATTGATTGAAAAGAGAGGATCTTGCTGAAGTTTATTTTATAAGTAAGGTAGTGAAAACCGTTGATGAAAACCTTCTAACTTATTTCTTGAAATGATTTTCCACAATATGATGAAGTAATATTTCCTGCAAATTTTACCCTATCTTTTTCTGCTAGATTTCTGTAATAGTACTGTTTTGCTTAATTTGCAAGACAGTCAATCTTTCAACATTTAAGGGATCAAAGAAGCACGCTGCCAAGTCTCCAGAAATGTCAAAGTAAAAGTGTGATACATTTTTTGTGATGACTTTCCTATTATCCTGTGTAGTTGAAGTGCGAAGTGGGAAAGATGGTTTCGTGATCAAGATGAGAGATGGCAGACATTTGAAATGCGTCCCCAGCAATCCACAGTGCGGTCATATACCTGATTATGCTCCACAACCAGCGATTGTGCTAAGAATGGAGGATGGAACTGGGCTGCTTCTTCCTATAATTGTTTGTATGTTCATAATTCACTTATTGTTTAGTGTGGGCACATTTTCTAGGGAGTGTTTTCGAAATAAGGCTGTCTAATGTTGTGTCTCCTTTTTATACAACAGTGGAGATGCAAAGTGTGCTGCTCATGGCAGCTGTACGCAATGTCCAACTTGTATGTCTTCTGTTTCATATTGATTCTGATAAGGCCATTCAATTATAGAAAGCATTGTTTTTATGTTGTTACTAAAAGGTACGAATATTGGCTCCATTTCAGGCCAGACCAACAATGTATCAAGTTTTGAAGGAAATGGTCGAGAGGATGGGTTATGCAGTAAGTTTGTTGTTTGTACGCTTACCGCTTACTGCCATATTCTTTCAAGTTTAATGTGACAGGTTGTAATTTGAAGGTTAAACTTGTTCGAGTTACCAAGAGACTGCACGAGGCATATTTTGCCCAGTTATACCTAACCAGGGTATGTATCAAATATAGTATTTGCAAATGCTGGCCCAAATGCATGTATATATTTTGTTGTATGCAACTTTACCGACTTTCATGTGGTTCTGTTACAGTTAGACAATGATGCTGAGAGTATTCTCTTTGATCTCCGTCCTTCTGATGCAATCAACATTGCTGTGCAATGCAAGGTAATTTAGTTGGAATGTAATGCATTTTTTGACGTATTTGATGGTAATGGACACATTATTATTCCCGAGTTTTTACATGTTGTACGCAGTCTCTGTGCATATGAATCTCTTCATTTGCAAGAGATAAATTGCTAATGGAATTGAAAATTCCTTTCCACTTTTTCTAAGCTCATCTATCTCAATAATTTTATTGTTTATTTCTCTTTTTTCCTCATCTATCTCAATAACTTTAGCTTCTAATCTCGAAAAATAAAAGAAGCATGGGAGGGTGAAAATATTACCCAAATTCCATGTACAATGCAGTTGCTAACAATCCCCTTTAAACCACAAACTGAAATTCCATTTACAGTTTGGTCACTGTAGCTCGGTGGAATTACATTTTTGAACCAAAGACAGTGAAGTATCAGGACTTAAGTATTTTCTAATTTACCTAGGTGCCAATACAAGTCAATAAAAGCTTGGCGTATAGTGATGGCATGAGGATTGTTGAATCTACAAAGCCTGCATTGCACACTGCCACTTCAGACGGCCTATTGTTCAGCCAGCTTGACAGGTAAGTTTTAATATTGTTCATAAATGTCCTTGTCAAAATAAATTAAAGTTGGATAGTGTGGGAAACTGTTTTATGTTCCTAATCTGTATTTTGAATGACTTACCTGTATGTTAAATTACAGAAGGTATGCTGAATTGATTGTCGTTTTCTAAAATCAAGTGATGGATGTACAAGTAATTATGAATAATGTATTAACCACATAAAGGAGAAATAAGTAACCCTGCTTTCTGGGAAACTAGAATTTGGCGATCTTGTTACTTCAGTAGTCATCTATTGATTCTCCTGAATCTTGTGTACCACACACATTATTGGATTTAATATGGTGCATATCTTTTGTTTCTAGTATATAAGTGAAAAACAGTAGTTTGAAAAATCAAAACCTGCTGAAGTTCTAATGTAACCGGAAATGTCTGCATTCAGAGATGACAATGATGTATTAATGTCTTTTTTGAACGAAATATAGTTCTAACTTGCATTATCGATTCAGACCCACTGGACAGCCATCCAGTGAAGCAAAAGAGTTTATTCTTGTGCGGAACATGCTGGTTGCTGCAGTTGAAGAACGATACACAGATGCAGGTAGACTTTGTTAACTTGTCTAGAAATTATGTGGAACATTAACATATAACTATCTTTGTCGACTGCCTTTCTTTTCATGCTATTTAAAACCTGTTAGTGTTAGTTTTTATTGTAAGATTGAGAGTGTTACTGCTATAGAAACTTGCAGGGGGTTTTACAACTGGTAAAAGATGTTGTCATTATAATTTTTGTCGCCCACCAGATTAGATTTAGACATTGAGCCTGATATCTGCAAAATATATGATGCAGTACAAACTCATCAAAAACCAGAAAGTAGAAGCATTTTTATAACTGTTCCCCAGGATTTGGTCAATTTTGTTTCTCTCTCTCTGATTACTTAGTTGGACTGATTGCGTGTAGTAGTCAATAATCAAAGTAATTTATGTGCTTTTTCTATAGGACCTGAAATGTGATCATCAAATTAGAATGCTAACCTGCTAGTTCTCGCTAAGGATAAAAATGCCTTCATCCACTTGTGTTTCCTGAAAACTGCTCCTAACTCCGCGTAGGGTTTGGGGCGGGTTCTTGCTTTATGCATTTTTAGCATTTCATTTTTTTCTGTCATGATCTGTACCCGGGGCTTTTAAACCCTTTGGGGACTGCGAGAGGATGAGCTGGGTATGTGCATGAAATGTTTTCACATAGCACAAAAAAGTAAAATTGAGAGTATGTTGCCTCTTTTGTATCAGTTAGCTTGTTCCCTTGCATGCTACTGTTTTCTACTTAGTTGAAAACTTTTTGGAGTGCCAAGCTTTCTGCTGTTTGTAACTCGGTTAAAGCTTTTAATCTGCACTTGTCTATTGGGTGCTGTAGCTCTATGGAGGGACCAGCTTATGCAACTTCGCTCCGAGAAGAATTGGACATAGCAGGTGCATTTTTCCAATCTTTTATCCTCAGTGACACAGCAAATCCAGTTGTGTCTTCTCCCTCGTTATGCATTCCTTCCAATTTAAACACACGTTGGGGTTCGGAGAGTACTTGAATTTTATAAGAAACTTGCTTCAGTTGTTTGACAGGATTGTTGCAGCTTGTTCAAGCAAGAACTCCTATGTATATAGAAGCCATTCATCGGAGTCAATGTGGTCAGCATCTTGAAGATCAACTATAGCTCTTCCCCAAATATGTAAAGAACTTGTATATATCTTGTATAAACTGTAATGTTAATGTAAATAAACCTGAAACTGGTAAAACTTGTTCCTCGCATAGTGGGTCTGGGAAACAAAAACAACCACCTAGTATAATCCCATAAAGTGGGTTTGGGGAGGGTAGTGTGTACGCAGACCTTACCACTACCCCAGGGTAGAATGGTTGTTTCCGATAGACGCTCGGCTCAAGAAGACGAAAAGAGACAATAGATCAATAACTGTAACAGAGGCCACAAAGATAATACCAGCAACCTAAGAATCAGATGAAAAAAGCAATATCAATAACTAGTAACAATGGCAAGGTACTAGGAAAATGGAGCGGAAAAATAGTATGAACATAACATGAACCACGAGCAGTCTAAGATAAAACACTGCCAGACTAGCCCCAGACCCAGTACAGAGTAGAAAAATGCTCAACTACCTCTTAATCTTCAATCCTAATGATCGACCTCCACACATTTTTACCAAAGGCCTTATCCTTGGAAAGCTGAAGCCGCATCATGTCCTGCCTGATTACCTTTCCCTAATGCTTCTTAGGTTGTCCTTTACCTTTTCTCATCCCCGCCAAAGCCAATCGCTCTCACCTCCTTATCAGGGCATCTAGGCTTCTCCTTTGCACGTATCTGAATCATCTAAACCTCGCTTCTCACATTGAGTCTTCCTTGGGGGCCATGCCCACCTTCACCCGAATAACTTCTTTTCTAATCTTATCCAACTTTGTGTGTCCGCGCGTCCATCTCAACATTGTCATTTCTGCTACTTTCATATTTTGGATATGAGAATTCTTGATTGACCAACACTCTACCTCATACAATATGGCCGGTCTAACCACCGCGCTAAATAACTTACCTTTAAGTCTCGGTTGCACATTCTTATCACACACCATAGAACCCCCATTTCATCCATCCGCCCCTATACAGTGCGTGACATCCTCGTCAATCTCCCGTCCCTCTAGATAACTGACCCAAGATACTAAAAACTTCCTCTCTTGGGGATGACTTGTGAGTCAAGCCTCATGTCCATGTCCAGTTTTCCTGTCACGTCGCTGAACTTGCACTCCAAATATTATGTCTTAGTGCTGCTCAATTTGAAACATTTAGAATCAAGGGTCTGCCTCCAAACTTCCAACCACGCTAACACTGTCTCGCGTCTCATCAATCAGAACTTTATCATCAGTGAATAATATACATCATAGCACTTCCTCTTGAATATGGTGTGTCACAGGGGCGAAGCTACACTCTGGTAAGGATAGTCAATTAACCACATTTTCTCGGAAAATTACACTGCGTATATAAGTAAAATATTGATTTTAAAGTATATATATATATTATTATAGAAGTGGGAACCTCAAAAGTTAAAAATTGAATTACCAAAATACCCTTCTAAATAACCTAAATATTTTAATTCTAAATAAGTACTATTGTTTAATAATAATTTTTAAATGATATTAATATTTGAATTTGATTTGTCTTTCCAGAAAAGCTGTCACCCTCCAACTTTGCAACTAACGGTTTAGTTCAAAAATTAATTATTGGTGACTTGTAATGAAAAGTCACGTTCATATATAGAAGTTCCTGCGAACCAATGAATTGTGAAAAAAAAAACTACGTCTTAATCTGCATTAAGAAAACCTCAATGTCACGTTTTCAAGAAACTCAAAGTCAGTTTATTATTGCAATTTTAATTATACCTCTTAAGAACTGGGAGATGTATCATCTGATCTTTTCTCACGGAATACTTCATGATGGTAATTAAGTCAAAGCTTCATATAGAACAGGATCATATGTGTTAGAAGGTGGCCAGGTAATTATGCTCTCACTTTTATGAATCACTTTTTCTGAATTGTCAAAGAATTATATCATTTGGAATGTAGGAAGAAATATATGATACCACAAATAGCAGAAGCAAAAAATGTAATATGCTTATGAAAATACAAAATCTTTTCTTATATCTTATTCCTGAATATCTACTAACTAATGTTGATTTTATGGTGCTATTAAGTTTTCTTAGGTTTTATGCGTGTAATATATCATTTTCTTTTGGTTCCGTGTTTCAAATAAAGATCAATTCTGAAACTGTATTTATGGTGTTTGGTTTCAAAACCATCTAAATTGGCAACATATTTGCTCTTTTTTCCTTTTGTCATCGTCTGTATTTCAATTAATTTTCCTTCCTCTTTTTCCTATTCTATTCTATTTCTATTACTAGTAATGGTACCCGCGCGAGCGATCAATATTAAAAAGAAGAAATTAAATTATAATCATTCTTGTTTGATACGATTAGGCCGTATTGCTTTAATAAATTTCAATTGTTATTTTATTTGTCAATACGATATACTCGACCCTCACCGATATTTTAGTAGTTAATTTCTTTGTTAATTTTTAATAAATAATTTTTTTGTCATTAACTAATTATGTCATGTGGCTTTTATCTAGGCTACCACTTGTATTAATGTAGTGTCTTTTTCTTTGGCTTTTAATAATATATAGATAGATTATTAGCTATATTTTTGTCTGCTATTTTTTTGTAATATAATAAGAGATATATATTTTATTACTCTTGAAAATATTTATTTTTTATTTTAAATTTTATTATATTTTTCTCAATAATATTGTTTGAATTTTATAGAATAGATATACTTTTTTATTTCAAAAAAAGATAATGATTTTAAAAAATGAAATAAAGAAATAAACTAACCTAAACCAACTCTCCCCAATGTTTTAGTAGTTAAATTCTTTGTTAATTTTTAATAGATAATTTCTTTGTTATTAACTAATTATTCCATAAGGTTTTTTCTAGGCTACCACTTGGCATAAGAAGAGGGCTTTATTCTCTCCTTTTAATAATATATAGAAGATATATAAAATATAGAATATTAGAAAGAAACTACTCCACAATTTGAATCAAAAGTTTTTTATTACTTTATTTTCGTTTTTTTATTTTAAAATAATTATAAACTCTAACTTGAAACTACTCCCCAATTTGAAATGGTAATTTTTATTTTTTTTATTTTAAAACTTCAACTTGAAACTACTCACCGATTTGAATGAGCAGTTTTTCTTCTTCATTTTTCGTTTTTTTATTATAGTTACTTTTATTTTTCTTTTATTTTTGTTTTTTATTTTAAAATAATTTTAACACTCCAACTTGAAACTACTCCCACCCAATTTGAATGTGTAGTTATTTTTTATATATTTTATTTTTGATTTTTTAATTATAACTAATTATGAGATATCTATATTTATTAATTTAAATAAAGTAAACAATATATATATATATATATATATATATATATATATATATATATATATATATATATTATAGATATTTTTATTTTTATGGTAGTTTTTATTTTTTATTATTTTCGTTTTTATGGATATTTAAATTCAAATATAATAACTAATAACTAATTATTAACTAAAAAACTAATTATGCCATGTAACTTTTTTTATGCTGCCACTTGGCTTAAGGAGAGAGCTTTATCCTCTCCTTTTAATAATATATAGATAGTGCTATTAAGTTAATTTTGGTTCCAAGTTTCAAACAAAGATTACTTATATTTCAAAACTATATTTTGTGGTGTTTGGTTTCAGAACCAACAAAATTATTATCGCATTTGATTTTTTTTCCTGTCCATTGTATCTCAATTGATCTCTTGCTCTTTTTCTCATTCTATTCCATTTATATGGTGAAAACTACCGATTCTTATGCATTTGCTTAGTTAATTTAATCATTCAATCATATCTTTTGATAGTTATCATTTCCAAATTTATAAATCTCAAGAACTCAATCATGAGCATGAAATCACTATGAAATAACCAATTTTATTATTTATTTTTAGATATTGGAGCCATTGGTTAAGGACACATTGTAACAACAAATTTTCGCGTGGAGAAAATTAAATAATCAAGACTTGAAAATTGCGTAATAAATGTAGTATTTGATTTCAATAAATGAAAGTGTTACAATCCCTATGGTATTCCTCTGATTCTTCAAGAATGTAAAGTATATTGATGAACTTGATTTTGATTTGATTCAAGGGCTTGTAAAGCTTGATCTTGAATCTCCTCCTTGAACTTGAATTTGTGCTTGATCACGAACAAGTAATTTGATCTTGAACGCCTTGGTATTTGATTTGGCTTCGTTCTTGATCTTGAACTTGAACTTGAACTTGTAGCTTGAGTGCTTGAGCTTGTAGCTTGAACTTGAACTTGAACTTGTAGCTTGAGTGCTTGAACTTGTAGCTTGTAGAGAAATCTGCGACGTTTGATCCACGAGCTCTCTGCTTGCTTCTTGTTCTTAATTCTGGTCTTTTCTAGCTTTATGAAGACCTCTATTTATAGTTGTAGGGAGTGGTGTGGCTCTGCGATTTGATTGGTCCGTTTGAACTGACCAATACTATCTAGACATTTGGCATGATTTAACTGGCTCATTTATTTGTCTTGGATTGTCATATCACTTGACACATGGCACAATCTCATTGGCTTATTTATTTGTCTTGGATCGCCACATCGCTTGGCATGTGTCTTGATTTTATTGGCTCGTTCTTTTGACTTGGATTGCCACATCACTTGACACGTGGCATGAGCCTGGGCTTTAAGACAGGCTAATAGCCATTTGGTCCTTGGGCTAATGGAGTGGGCTTATCATTTAATTTGTAGTCTAATTAAATGGATTAGCCCAACACATATATAATTAACCCAATTTATTAGCCACAATATTTGTTTGGACTAATGTCTTGAATTTTATATAGTTCAAATTATTCTATGAATTATCCAATAAAATTTAAATACTTACAAATGCCCCATATTTCAAGACTCAGTTGGCCTTTGAAGATCAGTCTTGAAGTACCAATGACGTTCATATCTAATGAAACTTTGTCAATGTTGCCTAAGTCCATAAGATTAGTCACGTCATTTTCCTTCTAAAGTATACAATATAGTAATTCGTTTGTCATTTGCTAGTGGCTTTTACTTTTTAATTCATACTTCAACATTAAAATAATAATATTAAAGTCATGAATCCTAACAAATGAGTAAGCTTAATCGCCATCAGTTGCATGCGGCATTTGGACACCATATTTTATGCAAAAGGACGACATTCTCTTTCCCTTAATTTGCTAGGAATTTTTTTTGTTGTTTCTTGGCATTCCACAAGTACGTCACTTAACACCGAGAGTTGGAGTTTGAGATTAGTTCCAATTTTGAAATCAGCTAGATTACTATCTAGCCTAGTCCATGTAGGACTCCTAATTAATCTGACTCCGTTGGGAACAGATAATTACCGTGTGCTGGCACCTCCTATTTTTGTAGAGATATGGTCAAATCAATTCCTTTTTAGAAGACAAAAGCTTATACACATCTAAATTGACTAGGAGAGCTCTTTCCAACATGTATATAAGACACAGGTCTTTATCCTATAGCGTATTGCTTGTTTCAAGCAGAGACTCCTTCTGGTAATTTTTTTTGTACTCACTTTATGCATGGTATTCTTTTAACAGCTGGTCCATCTTGCCGTGAAAACTTGCTGCTGTATTTTTAACTACGTGCAATACTCACAGAGACGATCCTTGACAACTTTCTGTTGATGTCATTGAAATCTTCTTTTAGTTGATCTTTCCTCCTTTTATTGGCTCTTTTTTTTCCGTAAGATCCATTTTTTTTGTCTTCCCGTGATTAAAGTAGCAAACCAGTATGTAGTGCAAGGTAATGAAAGATCAGTTCCAATATAAATGATATTAATTGTAGTCGAGATTAATATCCGTAGAACTCTGTGTGAATGATCCTTTAGTAAGAATTTAACTCCCATGTTTTAATCTTAAGGAAAAGACCATTACATTGTCTGAGCCAAAGATTTAATTTATTTTAAGTCATTACACCGTCTGAGTTAAAGACTTTATTTTATTTGAAGCGAATCATTACACCGTCTAAGCTAATGACTTCATCTTGTTTGAAGATTTAACTTCATGTTATCTGAGGCATAGACCATTACACCAATTTTGTCTAAAGCGAAGACCATTACATCGTCTGAGCTAAAGACTCTATTTTGTTTGAAGATTTGACTTCACTTTATCTGAGGCATAGACCATTACACCGTCTAAGCCGAAGACTTTATTTTATTTGAAGATTTAACTTCATTTTATCTGAGGCATAGACCATTACACCGTCTAAGCCAAAGATTTATTTTGTCTGAAGCAAATACCATTACACCGTCCAAGCTAATGACTTCATCTTGTTTTAAAATTTAACTTCATTTTATCTGAGGCATAGACCGTTACACCGTCTGGGCCAAAGATTTATTTTGTCTGAAGCGAAAACCATTACACCGTCTAAGCTAATGACTTCATCTTGTTTGAAGATTTATCTTCATTTTATCTAAGGCATAGACCATTACACCTCTAAGCCAAAGATTTATTTTGTCTGAAGCAAAGACCATTACTCCGTCTAAGCTAATGACTTCATCTTATTTTAAGATTTAACTTTATT
Source organism: Nicotiana glauca (assembly GCA_026770625.1). Lineage (NCBI taxonomy): Eukaryota > Viridiplantae > Streptophyta > Magnoliopsida > Solanales > Solanaceae > Nicotiana > Nicotiana glauca. The sequence continues at coordinate 37,198 of MU705888.1, forward strand.
TTATCTAAGACATAGACCATTACACCGCCTAAGCCAAAGATTTATTTTATCTGAAGCAAAGACCATTACACCGTCTAAGCTAATGACTTCATCTTGTTTTAAGATTTAACTTCATTTTATCTAAGGCATAGACCATTACACCATCTGGCCCAAAGATTATTTCGTCTGAAGCGAAGACCATTACACCGTCTAAGCTAATGACTTTATCGTGTTTGAAGATTTAACTTCATTTTATCTGAGGCATAGACCATTACACCGTCTAAGCCAAAGATTTATTTTGTCTGAAGCAAAGACCATTACACCGTCTAAGCTAATGAATTCATCTTGTTTTAAGATTTAACTTCATTTTATCTAAGGCATAGACCATTACACCGTCTAAGCCAAAGATTTCTTTTGTCTGAAGCAAAGACCATTACACCGTCTAAGCTAATGACTTCATCTTGTTTGAAGATTTAACTTCATTTTATCTAAGGCATAGAACATTATACCGTCTGGGCCAAAGATTATTTCATCTGAAGCGAAGACCATTACACCGTCTAAGCTAATGAGTTCATCTTGTTTGAAGATTTAACTTCATTTTATCTGAGGCATAGACCATTACACCGTCTAAGCCAAAGATTTATTTTGTCTGAAGCAAAGACCATTACACCGTCTAAGCTAATGACTTCATCTTGTTTTAAGATTTAACTTCATTTTATCTAAGGCATAGACCATTACACCGTCTAAGCCAAAACTTTGCCTTTTCCATGCTTGGTAGGATTAGTCTTGAAACATGACACATTATATTATGAATTTAAGTACATGAATATCGCATTTCTAAGTTAAGTGCTAATAAACACTTTTCTCTCTTTTGCAGTCTAAACATGATTTACTTCAAAGACTCAAGAAATTCTTTCTCTAAGTCGCAATGCCTTGTTATTTTGAACCGTAAGGGAGGCAAGGATGGGACAAGGTTACCAGTTGATAGGTCACTAATCGGCCAATATGCTGCAGCTCTATGTGTACCTTTGAAGGACCCACCTTATTTGGCAGACTGGACGCTTGAATACAATAGTCGTCCTCCAAAAATATGGATGTTTTGCACTACTACTCACCATGCTTGGAATGTCGCGAGTACCTTACCATGCCTTGGGCGTCAAATTATTAACAAGGAAACTCACTGGGGCAATGATTTGTCGTTCGGCGGTGAATTTTATTACGTTCCTGGCTACTGGGAATGGGCAGAAGACATCTTGAGTAGGTGTCGCTTGTCATTGGAGGGTGCAAGAGTTTATGACGTCGTACATGCTTCACTCTTCACATATGATCGTAATACGGATATTATGCAGGCTTTCTGTGAGGCATGGTGCCCTGTTACCAACACATTGCTTACCTCAGCTGGAAAACTATCCATATCACTTTGGGATTTGTATAAGATCGGTGGTTTGCCTATAATAGGATCTCCTTATGAAGAAGTTGTGCCAAATGCTGAAGAGCTTACAGGCACGTATGACAAAGGGAGAAGGTTTCTTCCCCAGACTTGTGAGCATTTGTTCGATGCCTTCCATCGGCTCCGAGAGGGAGGTAGCGACGATCCAAGAGTTTCTGTGAAAAAATGGGTAGAGTTCTGGTGTAGGAAGACAGTGAAGTATGCTCAGCCCCCTTTAAGGAAAGAAAAGAAGTCTGCTTGCTTGAAATCGACGCACAGTCCTACTAGGGTCATAGAGAATGCAGTTAATTGGTCGACTGTTGAAGAAACTTTATTCCGTAAGCTGGGAGTTATGGATGACAAGAAAGACAAGACATACTTGGCTGCTTTTCTATCCTGTTGGTTATGTATTTTTGTGCTCCCTTCAAAAGATGGTGACTTTATTCGTCCTGGGACTTTTAAGATCGCGTGTCATCTTGCTTATAAACGAAGAGTCAGCCTTGCAGTCCCAGTCTTAGCCAGAATATATAAGGGTTTGAATGAGATTTTAAAGTGTTCGTTGCTTGATCATGCTCAAACTTTCTTTCCTGCTCATTATGTGTATGGTTGGTTAGCCCAATATTTTAAGACTCATTTTCCATATGCAAAGGGTCTAGTTGTTCCTCTCACGGCCGCATGTTCCGGTGAAGGTGCTGCGAAATATTTTTGAAAAGAGGAAGCAAGGAAGCGTATTCATAATGGAGAAAATATCATTTGGACTTCGACAATGCCCCGCAGATCTAGTCCGTACTACTATTATGACGATGGTAAGGCAGATGAGTCCGAGTTAAATTTCTTTATGAGTATTTGCTCGAATTATCTTCCTTTGAGGGATGGAGCCAACTTTATTATTGAACCTTACAACCCTCATCGATTTAGCCACCAATTTGTTTTCTATCAAGACACCCCTGGTCGCTTGAAGCAAGATTTTCATGAGGCCTCATTAGAACAAGGGTTGAGACTTGCGCGGATTTGTGTGTTGACTAGGCCTAAGTCGAGAGCAGTATTTCCTCCCTTTGGGTCCAACATGAAGAACTTTACATCATCTAACTATAGATCTTGTTGGTCAAGAGCGCATGGAAGCCTTCTTGAAGACCATTTACAGTTTTTGGTGAATACTGTTGAGCCAATCGCAGATACCATTCAAGATTGTAATGAGGATGCCTTGGTGATTGATAAGATTCTTACTTTACAGTCTAAGGTAGTTGAGATGTGTGCAGACAACGAACCCATGCTACACAAAGAGATTCAAAGAGAAGAGATTCATACTCCAGTTGTCGAAAGTCTTATTCCATTTGGTATGGTTGTTGATGCCTGTAACAAGCGTCTGCACCAAGAGGATAGTGATAGCAGCAAAGGAGATCAATTTTGGAAAAGAAAAAGGCAAAACCCAGAAGTGGTTATAGTGGTCCAAAGCGTTGATAGCCCTTCAAGAACACTAATAGCTCAGAACAAGAAGGTAAAAGAAAACATAAACCCTTTTTTTTGTTATCCATGGCTCAATGACTTTGCTAAAGTGTTCTTACATTTTTTTTTGTTTTCAGGCTAATAACGTTGGAGCGTTGCAACGAGTAAGGCCACAAGATAGTGGTGAGTCTGTAGAAGGGCCAAACATACAGAAATCATCTTCCATAGCTAAGGCAGATCAAGAGGCAACTTCTATTTCTCATGATGAAATTAGGGCAAATTTGGGCTCTGATTTGCATGAACGACCAACAATTGCAGCTTCAGTTTTTTATGGAAAGAAGATTGTCTTGGATATTCGAAAGGAATTTATCTTGAAGCTTTGGACTTCGATTCAGTGTAAGCTGAAAGGCATCACTGTAGACAATGTCTCTGATCTTGAAAAAAATACTAAAGTGATCCTTGAGGCAATGGGTGGGGATGATGTGGATATTTCCCCTTTGAAAAGCCTATTAGGGTCCCTTTTTGAGCTTGCTGCTTCATACAACAAGACACGGTCGGATTTATCTGAGAAGGTTGAAAAGAACGCAATATCAGATATTGAGGTACACCTTACAAATGCCATGATTGAAGAAGAAGAGAAGGTTAGATAAGTGTCATCTATCCGCCAGTCCTTAGTTATAGTGAAAGAGAAGATAGAGAAACTCCGTGAAAAAGAGAAGAACTTAGAATCCCTTTTAGAAGTTGCTGAGAAAGAAGTTGAAGAAGCCAAGTTAGGAGCATCAACTGCTAGAAAGGAGTATGATGCATGCTGCACTGCCTTGTTGACTGTTGATGACTTGGCCGATTTGGAGAAGAAGAAGAAATGCTTGGAAGCTATGCTCAAAGATTTGGCCAACTACAAGTTATGCTTAGATTAGGCTATAAACACTGCTTTATTTGTTCCTTTTCCTTTTCTTCTTGCATTTGATTGTTTAGTAGATGTTCTCATCATCAATAAAACTTCTTTTGCTTCACTTTATATTGTATGTTCTCATTAATGTTCCCCTTTGTTATTGACCCCTCCTTTTTAATGCTTTATGGATTTGAAGTCTGGACATGCTTGCAGACCCTAATTTAAAGAGCTAGCCGGTTTGAACACTTTAAATTGATGATGTAACAAACCTGAAAAATCAACTTGACCTAAATCGGAGTCTTTAACTTGAACACTTAACCTCTTATTAAAGAAGCTACCATCATTCCATCAAAGACATCAATTTGATATGGAGGACCTGCCCTCGTTGAGCTATCAAGATAAGATAGAGAGTTCAACGAAAGAATACATGTACACCTAATTTTCAAGTGTCAATCAAGTGAATATATTCCATCGTACCCCATTTGAATAATGCCTTGGGTAATATGTATTTTTGAACTCATATGACTGAACTTAGAATGAAACTCTAACCTGCCTACGTACCTCGGTGAAGAGGATCAAGTTATTCCGTAGTTCGAAATGGGTGAGTTTTTTTTGTCCTAACTTTTGCCTAGGCCGCCTCTTTCGAGGTTTTCAACCTAGCAGACTTTTTTTTTGATGTCCTAACTTTTTCCTAAGCCGCCTCTTTCGAGGTTTTCAACCTAGCGGACTTTTTTTTGTACCGTGCACAGTTTATACTCTTGCGGGCCAAGAGTAACATGCAGTTTATGTTCATGCGTCGAGGAGCATATATATTCCATCATACCCCATTTGAATAATGCCTTGGTTAATATGTATTTTTGAACTCATATGACTGAACTTAGAATGAAACTCTAAGCTGCCTACGTACCTCGGTGAAGAGGATCAAGTCATTCCGTAGTTCGAAATGGGTGAGTTTTTTTTTGTCCTAACTTTTGCCTAGGCCGCCTCTTTTGAGATTTTCAACCTAGCGGACTTTTTTTTTGGACCGTGCATGGTTTATACTCTTGCGGGCCAGGAGTAACATGCAGTTTATGCTCATGCGTCGAGGAGCGTATTTGTTTTCTTCAAGGATAGTATCTTTTCATGAATTTCCCATTGATGGGGCCAATCCGCAAACCTTCCGAGTCAACTATCTTATAAGCGCCACTTGAGTATACCTCTTGTACGATATATGGTCCATCCCACTTAGTAGAGAATTTGCCCCCAGATCGACGAGAGGTAATGATAGGTCTTTTGACCACAAGAACTTGGTCACCTACTTGGAAAGATCTAAGGCGTACCCTTTTGTTAAAAGATCGAGACAAGCGAGCTTGATAACATTCAAGGCTTTGTTGAGCTTATAGCCTCTTTTCATCAAGAGCTTCCAATTATTCAAGGCGTAACCGAGCATTTTCTTCATCAGTGAGTCCTTCTTGAATGGCAAGCCACAATGATGGGATTTGACGCTCAAGTGGAAGGACTGCTTCAACTCCATAAACAAGCGAATACGGGGTTTCTTGCGTTGGTGTGCGATATGTGGTCCTATATGCCCAAAGAGCTTCTTCCATCCTTTCATGCCAATCTCTCTTAGACTTAGAGACAACCTTCTTCAACAAGTTGCAGAGCGTCTTATTAAATGCTTCAGCAAGTCCATTGGCAGCAGCATAATACATGGAAGAATTGCGTTGCTTAAAGCCAAAAAGATCACATATTTTATTCATCAACTTGTTATCAAATGGCTTACCATTGTCTGTCAATATATATCGAGGAATGCCAAAGCGATAGATAATATTGACTCGGATGAAGTTAGCCACATTTTCCTTCTTTACTTCCTTAAGAGAAACAGCTTCAGCCCACTTCGAGAAGTAGTCAGTCGCGGCCAAAATGTATAGATGTCCACCAGAAGACTTTGGCAATGGACCAACAACATCCAAACCCCAAGCATCAAATGGCCAAGAAGCAACAGTTGGGTGTAATACTTCAGGTGGTTGATGTATGAAGTTAGCATGGAATTGGCAAGCTTTACACCTCCGAGCGTAATCCAAACAATCTTTCACCATGGTTGGCCAATAATACCCCATTCTTTTTATGTGGAAATGAAGTTTTGGCCCAGATTGATGTGCACCACATACTCCAGAGTGTGCCTCTTGCAATGCTTGAAGGGATTCGTCTGTCCCCAAACAACGTAGGAGCACTCCATCAAATGATCGTCTGTAGAGTGTATTCTTGTAATAAAGAAAACGAGGGGCTCTCCTTCGGATTTCTGTTTTCCTTCGGGGATTTTCTGGCAATATACCGTAACAAAGATAATCTATTAATGGTTGTCGCCAATCTTCAATTTCAACCTCAAGAACGGAATCAATATGCTCAGCTTCGGTTTCTTCTTCCTCACAGTCATTTGGTGGAGGAACTACCCATCTTTGGCAAACAGCAACTTGTGTCTGATCAGGCAAAGATAATGTAGAAGCTAAAGCTGCTAAAGCATCGGCTCTCTTATTTTCCTTTCTCGGCACGTGTTGAATAGCTACTTCTCCAAGCCAACTTATCAATCTTTTAGCATATTTGTGATATGGCACCAACTCTGGCTTCTTGACCTCATAGCTACCCAAAATCTGGTTGATCACTAGCTTGGAATCTCCAAAAACTTGTAATTGTAATTGTTTGATATCCACAGCCATTTCAAGCCCCAGTATGAGCGCTTGATATTCAGCAACATTGTTGGAGCACCGTTGTGTTAGAGTGAAAGAATAGGGCAAAACTTCTCCTTGAGAAGTGATAAACACTATTCCAGCACCAGCTCCTTCACGATGTGCAGCGCCATCAAAATACATCTTCCAAGGAGGCTGAATTTCTATGACCATTGCATCTTCATCAGGCAATTCATCAGACAACTCCCAATCATCTGGAATCGGATGGTCAGCTAGAAAGTCTGCTAATGCTTGTCCTTTTACCGCCCTTTGAGGAACATACACAATTTCAAATTGTTGAAACTGGAGGTACCACCTCGCTAATCGATCACTTAGGACTGGTTTAGACATGACAAACTTGATAGGGTTTGCTCTTGAGATGAGTCGCACAACGTGAGCTTGGAAGTAATGCTTTAGCTTTTGAATAGAGAAGACAAGTGCCAAACATAACTTCTCAATAGGAGAATACTTGAGCTCATTTGGTGTCATCATCCTACTCAAGTAATAAAGCGCATTTTCTTTGCCTTCATTATTTCCTTGAGCGAGAAGCGCTCCTACTGACCTTTCCTGTGCTGAAATATATAATATTAGTGGCTTTCCAGGTATGGGGGCTGCTAGTACTGGAGGTTTCATCAGATAAGACTTAATGCTTTCAAAAGCATTTCTGCAAGCTTGGTCCCATTCAAAAGGAACCCCTTTCTTCATGAGGCGACTAAATGGTTGGCACCTTCCAGCCAGATTCGAAATAAATCTTCTAAGATATGCCAACTTACCCTGCAAGCTTTTTAATTCATGAATATCTCTAGGCTCGGGCATTTTCAAGATAGCATCCACCTTAGCTTGATCAATTTCGATACCTCGATGTCGAACAATAAAACCGAGGAACTTCCCAGAAGTAACTCCAAAAGCGCACTTCAACGGATTCATTCTGAGTTGGTATCTCCGAAGCCGTTCAAATACCATCCTCAAATCTTGCAAGTGATCATCTTTCTTCCTTGACTTTACTACCAAGTCATCAACATAACACTCCACGTTTTTATGAAGCATGTCATCAAAAATATTTTGCATGGCACGTTGATATGTAGCACCAGCATTCTTCAAACCGAAAGGCATTACCTTGTAGCAGTATATACCTTTAGGGGTGCGAAAGGCAGTAAGTTCTTCGTCCTTCGGTTCCATGCGAATTTGGTTATATCCAGATGAACCATCCATGAAAGACATCGCCTCGTATCCAGTTGTTGCATCAATCATTAGTTCGGGGATAGGAAGAGGAAATTCATCCTTAGGACAAGCGTTATTTAGGTCCCTAAAGTCGACACAAACTCGAATTTGGCCATTCTTCTTTCTCACAGGGACGATGCTTGAAATCCATGTAGGATACTTAACTTCACGAACAAAACCAGCCCCAATAAGCTTGTTAACTTCGGCTTCAATCAAGGGAACCAGTTCAGGTCTGAAGCGACGTTGTGCTTGCTTTACAGGACGAGCGCCTCGTTTGACAGCAAGATGATGAACAGCCACCTTGGGGTCTAAACCTGGCATTTCTTTGTAGCTCCAAGCAAATACGTCTTTAAACTCCTTAAGTAGCTCAATATATTTTCTCTCTTCATCATCAGTTAGAGAGGCACTTATATATACAGGCTTTGGATCTTCAACTACTCCGAGATTGACTTCTTTTAGTGCATCGACCGTTGTTTTCACCCCTTCTTCAAGCTCTGGTGGTGCATCTTTAGCGTCTTCATCTTCTTGAGGATCACCATCATTGAAAGATATGTGACGACATACATGAATATCAAGGCACTTTTCCTCGATTCCCGTACAGGGTGAAGCATTTTGTTCATCACGAATGGTGATATGATATGATGACCCCACACTTTCTTCATCTTCCTCTCGTTCCTTAGTGTAGACTATGGTATGAGCCTTTGCTTTGAGGACCTTTCCACACGAAACTACAAGTTTCGTCTCTCGCCTCATTCTAGAAGGAATCAGACTTGAGTAGTCTGTGACCAAAATCTCCTTTTTAAGGGAGATTGGTGCTCCAATCCTTCCATTATTTCCATGGCGCTTGTTTTCTTTCTTCAGTGGTCCCAACCTGTCAAAGACTGAGGTCCTTGGTTTCGTAAGTCGGTCAAACACAGAAGGCTTGTTATTAAGTGCCGTAGACACTTCTTTAGCAGTAATGTAGCTACAACTTGCCCTTTTAATGGAGATACGGATTGGCGGGGGTTGTTTGTAACCCAATCCTTCACGTGATTGCTTCAGTGGGTACCCTTTCTCCATCATCGTCTTTTGAGTAGGGTTTGAAGCTTCAGGCGGGAGCTTTCCCAACTTGGATGGTTCGTTGGGATCATATCCAGCTTTTGCCAACAACTTGTAGGCGTTTGGGTCAAAGCCCTCATTTGTGCGCTTTGTAGGAAGTGCTAGATTTGGAAGCGAATTGTGGCTTGATGATCTGACAAACCCTTTGAGCAACTTTGTAGATGACTTGATTGCGTCAATTCGCTTGATAGGAAGGGTCAAGTCTCCTAACACCTTACCTAGTAGTTCAGAAGATGGATTTTCGGCCTTCCTTGCCTTTGGGACATAGCAAAGAATAGGAGTCACTTTCTTACTTGAAGATGCCTCATTCATCTTGTTCCTATCATGAAACACCTGATCTTCTTCAACTGTAATATTTTTTTTGCTAGTTGTTGCATCAACCTTCTTTGCAACACTTTTGGTCAATATCACATCATCCACCTTAACTTCCTTTGAGACGTAATTCTTTAAGTAGAATTTTGCATCGGCAAAGTATGATTCAGCCTCGGTAAAGGGCTTATCATCGGCAATTATCTTCTTTTCGACCCCACCTTCGCAGTATTTCAAGCACTGATGGTAGGAGGATGAAACCACTTTGTTCTCGTGTAGCCATGGCCTTCCTAACAAGATATTATATGAAGTTTTTGCATCGATCACGTGCATCCATGCATTCGAATGCAAATCTCCCATATTTATTTCCAATTTGATAGCCCCTATAGCTCTTTGCCCCCCTTGATTGAATCCTTGGATCATCACACGACTTTCACATAGTTCATCAATTGGTATGCCAAGCTCTTTGACAGTACGAATTGGGAGAATATTGACACCAGATCCATCATCGATCAAGATTCTACTTATTCTCTGTTCTCGCACAAAGCCAACCATAAATAAGGGGCGATTATGGTATGTTTCACCAAGCAAAAGATCATCATCAGTAAATGTGATTTTTGCATCACAAACGTCCACTTCTTCAGAATTCCCAGTGAGTTTTTCAGGCAGGGGAGGTGGCAGCAATGATGGATCCTCTTTATTTGTTTCTTCTTCACCTATCTTACAACATGAGGCCTTGATATATTCACAGGAAGTTTGCGGGTGTAACCAGATTGGCAGGAATTCCTCCAATGTCACTGGACGACGTAGCCTTTGATAATGATTCTCCGCCATTTTTGTTTTCTTCCAGTTCTTCTTTATCATTTTCTTCTTGGGTCTTTTTACCATTTTTACCCTAGTCAACTGCTTATTTGACTCCCTTTGTGAATTTGTCTTGCAGCGTCTCCGCCGGGTCACAAGAATCCAACCTTCATCACCAGTTTGATCATTACGTGATTCACTTTTCTCTTGAGATCTTTCCTCCACTATTGGTTTATACGCCATAGGGGAAAGCAATGGTTTGCTCACATCTATAGGCTCAAAGTTACCAAATTTAATCATATTTGGTGATGATGCAGTTTGGATGTCATCACATTCATGTACTTCAATAAAATTGCAAAGGATCATGGGATCAAGTGAGCCAGAAGCGAAAGAGACTTGATTCGAACTGTCTTTCTCATCCTCAAGCAAGATTTTTCCTTCAGTGGCCAAGTCCATGACTTTCTCCTTGAACACAAAGCACTTTTCAATAGGGTGGCCAAGCAACTAATGATACTTGCAATAATTTAGATCATTAGTCTTCCCAGCTTTATCTGGCCGCTTTATTTCGGGTAACTCAATGAATTTCAATTCAAGGAACTCTTCAAAAATTGCTGGAACATCGGAGTCCAAGAATGGATATTCTTTCGCTTGCATTTCCTTCAGATTTAACTTTCGGCTAAGTTTATCCTGTAAGGATGTTGTCTTCACACTTTGTTTCTTACTCACTTTTGTAGTGACCTTTAGTGGAAAGGCATTAACATTCATTGATTCCTTGCTCTCAGACTTCGGCAAAAACTTGCCTCCTTTCTTTACTTCTTGTTTGTCCTTCACCTTGCGAGGTTCATAAACAGGTGGCCCTTGATTTCCACTTGAATACATACTTAGCTCCATATCATGGGCACGTGTAGCCAATTCTTCAAAAAACTTAGGCTTGATACCCTGCAGGATGTAGCGAAATCCCCAGTGCATTCCTTGGATACACATTTCTATTCCAGAAGCTTCACTAAGTCTGTCTTTACAATTGAGGCTCGCATTCCTCCATCGATTGATGAAATTGACAACTGGTTCATCCTTCCATTGACGTGTGTTTGTGAGTTCAACCATGCTTACGGTTCCCCTTGTGCTATAGAAGCGGTTGAGAAATTCGTGTTCAAGTTGCTCCCAGCTATCGATGAAACCAGCCTCAAGATCAGTGTACCAATCAAAGGCATTTCCTTTTAAGGAACAGACAAACTGCTTGACAAGATAATCTCCATAGGTTCCAGTATTATTACAAGTTTCAACAAAGTGTGCAATGTGTTGCTTTGGATTCCCTTTACCGTCAAATTGTTAAAACTTTGGGGGTTGATATCCTGTAGTCATCTTCAAAGTATCAATTCTCGCAGTATATGGCTTTGCATATGCGAGAGAAGATTTGGCAGCAACATCGTACTTATCTTTGATGGTTCCCATAATGAAGTCCTTCAATTGGTCAATGGGAATAACCCCG
>MU705893.1:7114-36301 GCA_026770625.1 Nicotiana glauca
TTTATATACAGTTCAAGTAATATCAAAGCGATAAACATTTAGCACATTAATCATGAACATATAGGGAAATCAGATATAAACAAATACAACAATTTAACTGAGCTCGAATTCTTAAACCCTGAACCAGAGATTCTGGGTTTCTTCATCCCCAGCAGAGTCGCCAGAGCTGTCACACCTCCTTTTTCTTACTCGCTAATTACTACACCCCGGGAAGGGATATAATAAAAGGAAGGAGTTTTTCCACTTTAAGGACAATCGGAACGGGATTTATTTACTTAAATTTCAGAGTCGCCACTTGGAAAATTAATGGTGTTCCGAGTCACCGGTTGAATCCCGAATCGAGGAAGGGTTTGACTCTGTTTAATAGTCGCGAACCAGAAATCCGGATAAGGAATTCTGTTAACCCGGGAGAAGGTGTTAGACATTCCCGGATTCCGTGGTTCTAGCACGGTCGCTCAACTGTTATATTTGAGTTTATATGATTTCAAAACATGTTCTATTTTTATGTGCCATTTTGTTAATAATCCGATTTTATTATATTTATTATTTATTTTACAAGAATTACAACGTCGTGAAAATGTATCACAAACCACGCCGTACCAGTACGCCCGTGGCTTTTAACACATTTCGACTTCGTTGAGATTTGGATTTTGGTCACAAAAATGTGCACCCGTATTTAGGAAGGTAATTTTATTAAACTATCGTGCCTAAAGTGACTAACGCGTCATTATTTTGGGGAAAGCCGTGAAATTCGCTAAACGGCCTATCCCAAAGTCTAGGTATTTTTAGTATGACATTTATCGAAGACCCCACCATTTGTTTGTTCTATGTAGCGAGGTTCATGTCGTATCATTATTTAACAGGGTAAACCTAAAGCAACCTATAATTCTCTACTTAATTTGTCTCTAATAATAAAAGAAAAAACCCTAACTTAATGGTTATTGTTTAATAAATGTTATACTTGAGTCCATGAACTCATATGAATTCAATCAATCGCAGGCTTTGGCCCAGGTAAGAAAGGAACCAAATGGGAGGAAGCCTAGCGTTTGGGCTTACTCCAAACGAGCCCAAACAACAATGATGCACTTCTGAAAATTGTCCTGTTCAGTTACAATTTCAGGCAAAGTAAAGTCATAATTTAACTGCAACAACGATTTAAAACTGCAGGGTTCATGTCTTATTATGTTGTAAGCCCAAATCCATACTGGTAATCCTCCAGATTTCATTCCTATTAACCAAATTTAACAATAATCTTACTTTTAATTCCTTGTTTCCTTCAACTCGGAGCATATAAAGAATTAGCGAGATCTATATGCTAACAAGTCATTTTTGACCCCATTTCCAAGATCATATGATTACACTCATTTAACTACTGGAATCATTTGGACCAATTTTATAACTAATGAAAAGAAAATCAAGTGTTTAAGATCTATTATTAGAAACTAACATCATTTACTAACATTATTCAGTATGCTATTCAAACTAACATTATTCACTCAGGGAACTCGTGACTATAGGACCAAATTTTGAGGCTATTACTAAAAGTTGTTTATTACACCAGGACTTAACATATACAGGAAGTTGTATATTCCAATTCTAAACTACAACTATCACAGGAGTTCAACTACATTTCATTGAAGCTACAGGCTCAGGAAAAATTAATTCAGATCCAGAGTTTAATAGTACAACTAATACAAACAGTTTCAGTCTATTAAGTTCCAATTAACACGTTCAAAGTTGTTTAGACAGTTCAACTAAATTGAAAATTTTAGGCCAAAGCAAACAGCTGTTCATCATTAAACGTCAAGCGTGTGCATACATGCTGATTCATTATCCAACATCACTTGAGTCTAGTGACATACCTAGAAATTGAGATACAAGTAAGAAGGAGAGGAGATCAGCTAATAAATTGAGCAAATAGCAGGATCACAGCAGGTCACAGCAACAGGAAGACAATTTGAAATCCAAAAATGATGCACTAATCCCAGGCACAGTAATAGACGAACATCATTCAAATTAAACCTATTAAACTCGCAAATGGATTGGAATACACTTGAAGCTTTCAACAAACCAGAACTCAACCCAAAACTATCTCAACTGGACCCAGAACCACTCGAAATCAGTCTAATGNGGAAATTTTTGGAGATGAAAACTTAGGGAATTTTTAGGGGTTTCTTCCTTGTGAATCAAGGCATTGGGGTGACTTTTTATAGGCACCAATTGGGGACAAAATGTTCTGGGCCTTTTTACTTATTTTCCCTCTCTTTTAATTTTAGATATTACGTATTAAACCCCCAACTTGGGACTTGTTAACCAAGTTACTGCACTTATTATATTGATGTCACGACCCAGACCCCGGTCGTGATGGCGCCCAACACATTACTAGGCAAGCCCGACCTTTACCCGTTAGCCAATCCAATTATTAACTCAAAATTTCTAATTTAGGTAAAATATCCTGATTTCATAATAATGAAAAGAGTGCAAAAATCAAAATAACTTAAATAACAGCCCAATAAGTTCTGGTGTCACAAGTCTGAGCCTCTAAACATCTGAATAATATCCTATACAACCATGTCTAAGGCATAAGTACAAGAGATAACGGAAAGGAGAGATCGGGTCCTGCAGACGCCGGCAGCTACCTCGATAACTCCGCAGCAAGCTGAAGCAGCAGCAAAATATGTATATCAACTGCCCTCCTGGATCCATGTATCTGCACACAAGGTGCAGGGAGTAGAATGAGTACTCCAAATCAGTGGTAATAAAAGTGAATAACAACTGAAAGTACAAAAATCCCGGAAAGGCACAAACGATGCTATCTTAAGCAGTAAACTAAATAGACAGTAGAATCAATGAAATTATAGCAAAACATTCTCTTTAAAGGAATTAATTGAACAAGAATACACAAATAAGGTCAGCCATTATTACCTGACCAAAGTGTTTCAGTGTCATTGTTACCTGACTGGTCAGTCATTATTACCTGATCGAAACACATACAACAGTGTCATTGTTACCACTGTTCATATCAAAGGGTACCCCGCGCTCACTGTGGGTGTGCAGACTCCGGAGGGGCTCCTTCAGCCCAAGTGCTATCAATAAGGCCTGAAAGCTTGAATAATATCAACACAAGGCCTGAAATCTTACTCTCAATACACTCGAGGCCTGAAAGCCTCCTCACATCACTCATCTTGCCCTCACATATGGCCATTGGCCCCAATCAGTCCAAAAAAGTCAAAAAGCCCCTCGGGCATCAGTAAAACAGTGATACTCAGCTCAAATGATAGTTCAAATATCAGTTAAAACTCCAGGTTTGAGTAAAATATAGATGAGTTCGTAAAACAATGTAAATCACACGGACTGAGTTCAAATAGCATTTCAAACAGTGAGGGAAAACAGTGATAATAATTCATAACGAGTTCAAACAATCGGCAATAAGCACCAAGTATGGCAATGAGCCCAAGTCATAATGATAACAACAATTCATTTGCAAATATGCGATAAAAATCAACAACCGGGATGGACCAAGTCACGATCCCCAACGGTGCTATACCCTACGCTTAGGTCCAACGTGCAAGTCACCTCAATACAGCATTAAGATGTGCAAATCCGGGGTTTTAAACCCTCATAATATTATTCACAAGTATTACTCACCTCGAACCGGCGAAATCCGAAGCTCGCGATGCCTTTGCCCCTCAAATTGGCCTCCACGCGCGTCGAAACTAGCGAAAAACAGAGCGAATACATCACAATATGCAAATGGGATAATACCCAATCGAAAACAATCAAATTATGGCAAAAACCTCGAAACTAGCAAAAACCCGAGCCCTGGCCCGCTTCTCGAAAAATTATGAAACTTACATTTTTGGAGTCGTCGTCTCGCCGCGAGTCCGTACATACCAAGAACTCCCGAATACGAGCTCAAATGACCTATCAATTCCAAATTTAGAATATTTTTGCTTCAAGCCCTAATTTCTTATAATTTGGCTATAATCTCATGAATTTCAAGGATGATTATTATATATAATCATGTATTTAACTCATAAAACTAACCTCCAATGATTCCTAGTCGAAGCCCCTTGAAAACCCTCAACAAATGCTCCCAAGCTCGCTCAAAATGGTGGAAATGAGCTTGGGTTCGCGGATGAAATGTTATAAACCATTCTGACATTTTCGCTTCTGCGGTCCCGCTACCGCTTCTGCGGGACCGCTTCTGCGGATTCCTGGCCGCTTCTGCGGTTTCACTTAAATTCCAATAGACAGCTTCTACGGTATCCGCCTTTGCGATCAACGGACCGTTTCTGCGGTCTTAACCAATTAACGCTAGACCGCTTCTGTGGTCAAATACCACTTATGCGTAGTCCGGTTTTGCGGAATATAGTCCGCTTTTGCGGAAAAAGCCCAGGCCTCAAAGGGCCGCTTCTGCGATCATCCAACTGCATCTGCGGGACCGCCTAAGCGGCTCTTCAACCGCAGATGCGGAAACAACAGAAGGTTCACAACCTGCTGCAATTCCAAGCATCTCAACTCCCGATTCATCATCCGAAACTATCCTGAGGCCCCCGGGGCCCCAACCAAACACACCAACCCACTCCAAAACATCATACGAACTTGTTCCAATAATAAAAACACGTCCTTGAACACAAAAATTATCAAATCACGACGGATTCAAGACTGAATTTCTCAACTTCTTCCAAAACTCGCATTCGATCCAAAAACCCAACAAACGACGTCCGAATGACCTGAAAATTTGCAGACAAGTCCAAAATCACCTAACGAAACTACTGCAACTCTCGGAATTCGATTCCGACTCCTGGATCAAAGTATCACCTATCAACCGAAATTCACCAAATTTCCAACTTCACCAATATAGGCTAAATTCTTCACCAGACCTTCAAAATTACTTCTGATTGCGCTCCTAAGCCTAAATCACCTTCCGGAGCTAACCGAACCATCGGAATTCAATTCCGAGCCCTCTAACTCATAAGTCAACATCCTGTTGACTTTTCCAACTTAAGTCTTCTTAAAAGAGACTAAGTGTCTCATTTATTATCAAAATTACTCCAATTAAATTTTAACGCACCCAATACCGACGATGGGACATAGAGCAACACAATAAGGGGGAAACAGGGTGGTAATACCTGAGACGACAGGTCGGGTCGTCACAATTGACCTCTACACTAAAGCCCCTTCTAGATGATTCCCTACCTATTATAATTCCTATGCTACCCTTACCTCATTTTGATATTTACTGTTTTTTAATAAACCTACCCTTTTCCTATGTCCAAACTACCCTTGTTACTTAGATTTATTACACCCTACCCTTTTAATATCCCCAAAACACCCCTAAAACTAAATTGGTTTTACTCGTTAAACTATTGCCCCCTTTTAACCCCAGATTTAACTATTTAACTATAACCAACTAACTATCAGAATTAATCTGAATTTAACACATAATTGGCCACTAATCGAATTTAAAACAGTTATAACCAATCTCGCTAACTACTTATCAATTAACATCATTAATATAAAATCAGTTACTGATATCATACTATTAAATTGCTATCAACTAGTTTACAAGTAAACAAAAACTAATCATGACAGAATCAGTATCCAATTCATAACCGATTTTCAAAGTGTTTCAAACATAATTCAACAAAATGAAGATTTACAGTCAACATAATTCTTGCATGCAAGCAATGAAAATAATAAAATAAGGAAAGAAAGAAAGAAAGACTTACTAAAAAAAATCAAGAACTCCGACCAGCCTTTGGAACCGCAATCGTCCAAAATTCCGACCCGTAACATACATAACCAGGTATTTTTCATGAAAGAACACCTGATTAGGGATGTTATGGTCCAATATTTTGGGGATTTATTAAAAAAAAATTTACCAGAAAGTTCAATTTAATATTTGAACGTTTCTGGAGAGTTTTGAGATAAAAGGGCGTGATGGTTGGGTAAAGGATGGTTATGAGGTGGTTTGGTGTGATTTTGGGTTAGTTTGGACAATGTTGTGTTCGCCGAAGGAACGGTTCCGGCGACACTTAAACTAATATTCGAGGAGTTCAGGCCTTATTCGAAGGAAACCAATTATGAGGGGTGGGAGAGGAGGCTCAGGGCTTTCCCTGGTGTTAATGGTGATACCATTGGAGAAAGTCGCATCTCCCGCCGGCGAAAGTTCCGGCGAGAAGTTGAAAGAAAAGGGGGCGGCTAGGGTTTGCTTTCAGAAACGAGGAAGATGAAATGAATAAGTGTATGTATATGTGATATATTTAAAAAGCATCTAATATTCTGAACCGTTGGATTAAATGTATTAACGGCTAGGATCTATTGAGCTCTGAAACGACGTCGTCTTATTTAAGTGACGATCCAATCCTGCCCGTTAGATCAAACAAATGAATGGCCAGGATTTGACGACTTAAACGTCGTCGTTTGATTTATTGCCGGGTTTGTATAACTGACCGTTTGATCAAGTAAATCAACAGTCCAGATTTCTTAAGCGTAGACGGGGTCTTTTGATATGAGAAATGGGCGGACCGGGTATTTCTTTGGGCCTGAGTCAACTTGGGCTACTATATTACTGATACAATTATTGTATTAGCCCAATTACTTGTAATTGTTTTGTATTTTGTATTTTGTACTTTCTTTTGTATTTTGTATTTTATTTTCTTTTGTATTTTTGTATTTATTTTATTTTGTATTTTTTGTATTTTTTTTGTATTATCACTTCTTTTATTTTTTATGATTTTCGCTAATTTAAAACTAATTAATTTCTACTTTTATGATAATTTTCATACAATATTATTTTGATTTTCTTTAAATTGTTCTCAAAAATGTATTAATACCAAAATTGCAAAATTAAAATCCTAATGCACATGCCTATTTTTATATATTTTCTATGAATTATTATGCAACTAATTAACACAAATTCCAACAAAATTCACAAAATTGTAAAATAATAAGGAAATTATTTTATTGGGAATTTTGGGAATAATTTGCTTAGGGCAAAAATCACGTGCTCACAATCGTTATCCAATCAATATCTGTAAAAACCCTTCGAAATATCGCTCAAATCCGATCACCTGTCACACCTCTCTTTTTCCTACACCCGCAAGGGCGTAAAGGAGTTTTTCCAATTAAAGGACAATCGAGACGGGATTTATTTATTATAGATTCAGAGTCGCCACTTGGGAGATTTATGGTGTCCCAAGTCACCGGTTGAATCCCAAATCGAGGAAAATAATGACTCTGTATAACAGTCCGCGAACCAGAAATCTGAGTAAGGAATTCTATTAACCCGGGAGAAGGTGTTAGCCATTTTCGGGTTCCGTGGTTCTAGCACGTTTGCTCAACCGTCATATTTGGCGTAGATATTTGATTTTAGTACATATTCTAATCTACGTGCTTTTTAACTTTGGACCGTTTTTATTATTATTTTTAAAGAGAATTGCAACATCGTGAAAACACGTCTCGAACCACGTCACACAAATGCACCCGATTTCCGCACCAGGAACTCTAAAATTGAACTGAAACTTCATATGTTACATATAGGCTAACGTTTCCTGTGCATTAGTATTTGAGTCTAAGAACCAGTTTTAAATTCTTATCACTTTGACCCTTGAAACTAACTGATGCTATGTTCACTAGCACAAATCAACAACTACTACACGAATACATTCACAAGCTACTGATAAACAGTTCAATGTCAAATACAGTCTATTTAGTCCCACTACAGTCCATTAATACAATTGAAATATTGTTCAAACAAACAGTTAAGCTGAACTTCTAAGCTGAAACAACAAAAGCAAAGGTCCAGGTGCAAACAGATGTTCCTCATCATTTAACTTCAAAATAAGTTCCTACATGTGGATACAATATTCAGCGTCACTTGAGCATAAGAATATACCTGGAGTAAATCAAAATGAGGGAAGATAGAGTCAGTAGCAGCTGATCAACAATCAGCAAAGTTAATCAATAGTAAGAGGGCCAATTTGAATCAGAACAGCCTCAAAAAGCCTAGAAGTGAAGAGAGAAGAAGCAGCACCAACAAAAATGCTCAAAATAAACTTGATAGAACCCATGAAACTTGAATTTAAGCCCAGGCCTACTTCTACCAACAAATACCCAAAACAGCTTGACTAATACCCAAAATAACTTGAAAATACGCCGAGGAACACTTTGAAACTTCAGCAGCTAAAATACCTGAAATTCTCAATTCATTTTTATCCTTTCCTAAACTAGAAACTTGAATTAGCAACTAGAACTCGAAACTGATCCAACAATTGTCAATAGAACAGTATTTTTGGAGTTTTTTTCGGTTATATTTTGGTTTTCTTTGTGAAGAAACTAAGATCTAATCAACTTTAGAACTTCAGATTTGGTTTTGGAGTCTCAAATTCAAATTTCAGATTTGGAAACTTGTAGAAACTTTTGGGGGAAATTTTTAGAGCTCCAAACCTATTCCCTAAGGCACTAGTCATGCCTTTTTATATGCAAAATGAGGGCAGACCTCCTGATTATCCAATTCCCTTTCTATCCCCTGGAATTCCTAGTCTTTTAACCCTTTACCCTTAAAAAGAGTCTGAAAAATATACTCATGTTTTTTTTCTACACACCTGGAACCTTCTTTCCTAACAGATTTGATTCCCTCCCAATATGAAATCCCCAAACTGACCCTTAAACAATTAATTATTACACCCCTTCTTAACCTTTAAGCCCCCCTAAGTTTTCTTTTGTTTAACTATAAACCCTGGAAACCCTGAACATTTACAAACCAATCCAAACAATTTTCTGAAAGAAATCGATAGGCAAACTGAATCTAATGGCATTAACTTCTAAAACTTAAAATGTGAAATAAAAATCAGAAACAAACCATCATTAGAACAACTGAACGGTAATTAATTCGAAATCCAATTTTGGCGACAATTAACAACTCCTTTACAGGGAATCGAACACCAGCTAACAACAATAATTAAATGCTAAAGAAACAAAAACTAATGGTCTAAAATTAAAACCAGCTAAATTCGTTTCATTCTTAAATCAAAAGGGACAGAAGCAATCAAGAAGAAAAGAAGCAGAGGAGAAAAAATTAAAAAGAAAAAACTTGAGGATGAGGAACAACAAAGACTAAGATGAACGAGTACCTAAGGTTTGAAGTTTTGTCGGCCTGTGGTCTTGCATGGAGTCTGGAGACCTCGAACTAAGCCAAAACTAACGGTAATCGATTGTTCTTGTCAAGAACAATCGATTATCGTGACTTTTGACTTAAATCAAGCCCTCAACTTCTAAGAAATCAACGAAAACGATTTTAAGATTTTGGTTTTTTATTTCAAAACTTAGATTCGAGGTTTGAACATATGGGTGCGGGTTTTTGGGTAGTTGATAATGGATATGGGGTAATGGAGGTGTGTGATTGTCTCGTTAAAAGATGAACAGGTTTTTGGCACAGCACTGCCGTCGGCAGCGGAGGCGGCAAAAACGGACTCGAAGATTCGAGGGGACTGGGTGGGATTCGAGCCATAGTGGTTTGGAGTTTGGAAAGAGGATGACATGGGGAGTCTGTGGTTTAATTTTCAGGGCCAACAGAGTATCGCTGCCGGCGAAGGCGATTTCTGGCAGGCGGCGGGCGGCGAAAGATAGAGGAGTTGGGGTTTGTGAGGGGTGAGGTTGAGAGACGGGGCTTTGGGGGTGGGGGTGCCTTTTAGACAGTTATATACTAATGAACACCACACTTCTCGACCATTGGATCAGGAAATATAGACGGTCCAGATTAAAGGGTAAAAACGACGTCGTTTAGGCGTCTCCAGACCTGGACTGGGTTGAAGGTTTTGGGCCTGGGTTACACGGGTTTAAAGGGGTATCTATTGGGCTTGGACTGGGGGTGTGATTGGTTTGGGCTAGGCTTAATTAATTAAAAGCAACCCAATTTTGGGTCTTTAAGAAAGCCATTTCTTTTTAATTGCTTTTCCTTTTCTTTTCTACATTAAACTAAAATAACAAAAAAAAAATCTAAATTAATTCTACAAATCAAATTAATCTACCAAATTAAATTAATTATCTCTAACAATTATCAATTTAAATGAAAACGATCGAAATCCAAAACTACAATTTAAACCATGCCAAAACAAATTATTTTTGTATTTTCTCTAGTATTTTGTAAAATCCCTAATTACTAATTAATTCCAAAATTTGAACCTAAATCCTAAATGCAAATGGCAAATATATTTTTTATATTTTTGTTGTTTAAAATGCGCAAAAAAAAATGCAAACAATTAACATAAAATGCCACAAAAATCAACAAAATTATAAAATAATGAAAGAAATTATTTTGTTTGATTTCTAGGAATAATTCATATAGGACAAAAATCATATGCTCACAGCATCCAAGCTTAAGTTTTGGTAAAAATGGCTAATCCTCGTTTTTGAAATTTTTATATCTGCCCATGCAAATTTGTTCATTGCGATCGGAGGAAATCGTCTGCGATCGCGAAGAGTAAAAGTTTAAGGCTACAAAAATTGGCCTATGCGAACGCGGCTTAAGGCATGCGATCGTAGAAGAGAAAGAAGCAGACCTATGCGTTCGCGTACAAGGCCACGCAATTGCGAAGAAGAAAAATGTCCACTGAGCTACAGACTCAATTTCTACTATGTGAACGCGAGTAAAGGAATGCGGACGCGAAGAAGGAAGGGGTGTCACTACGCGATCGCAATCCAGGTAATGGATCACAAAGAAGGAATTGG
The DNA here is from genome assembly GCA_026770625.1 of Nicotiana glauca. Taxonomy (NCBI): domain Eukaryota; kingdom Viridiplantae; phylum Streptophyta; class Magnoliopsida; order Solanales; family Solanaceae; genus Nicotiana; species Nicotiana glauca. Next base: position 17,852 of record MU705893.1, read on the forward strand.
TCCCCCACTTCAGAATAACTCTATGCGATCCCAAGAAAGGGGCCGCGATTGTGAAGAAGAAATGTCTGCAACTGACCTGAAGCAAAATCTGCAAAAACAAAATTCCAACTTGAAAAGATCCGTTTAACCATCCGAAACACACCCGAAGCCCCAGGTCCCCAACCAAATGCACCAACATATCCGAAAACCTTATTCAAACTTGTACCAATCCTTAAATCACCTAAAACAACGTCGGAAACTCGAATTAATCAAGTATTTAACCCTAAGAACTCCAATTTTCCTCAAAATACGGTTTCGATCAAAAACCTAACCAAACCACGTCCGAATGACCTGAAATTTTACACACACATCCCAAATGACATAAAGGAACTACTGCAACTTCCGGAATTCCATTCTGACCCTCAGATCAAAATCTCACTATCGGACTGGAAACTTCAAAAATTCAAACTTCAGCATTTCAAACCTAAATTAGCTAAGGACCTCCAAAACACATTTTGAACACACTCCCAACCCCGAAATCACCTAACGAAGCTAACGGAACCATCAGATTTTCATTCTGAGATTGCCTTCACACTGCTTCGACTACGTATCACTTTCCAACACTTAATCTCTCATTTAGGGACTAGGTGTCCCAAAACTCTCTTAAACTCAAAGCCAGACATCCCGGCAGACCAAAATAACAGTAATAAACTTACAGAAAACAGTTAGTAGGGGACCGGGGCATTAATTCTTAAGACGACCGGCCGAGTCGTCACATCCTCCTACACTTAAATATTCGTTTGTCCTAGAACGAGCATGGATACATACCTGAAGTAGTGAAAAGATGAGGGTAATGGCTGCGCATATCTTGCTCGGTGTCCCAGGTCACCTCCTTAACCGACTGACCCCGCTACTAAACCTTAACGGATGCAATGTTCTTTGACCTCAGCTTCCTGACCTACCTGTCCAATATTGCCACTGGCTCCTCAACATAAGATAGATCCTTCTCCAACTAGACTGAACTGAAATCCAACACGTGCGACGGATCACCGTGATACCTCTGGAGCATAGAAACATGAAATACTAGGTGAACTCCTGCCAAGCTGGATGGTAAGGCAATCTCGTAAGCAACCTCCCCAACGCGCCTCAAATCTCGGACTCAACTTCCCTTTCTTCCCAAATCTCATAACACCTTTCATAGGCAAAACCGAAAGCAGAACCCACTCTCCAACCATATAGGAAATATCACAAACCTTTCGGTCCACGTAGCTCTTCTGTCTGGACTGGGCTGTATGGAGTCTATCCTGAATCACCTTGACTCTCCTCAAAGCATCCTGAACCAAATCTGTGCCCAACAATCTGGCCTCAACCCGGCTCGAAACCAACCCACCGGAGATCTACATCGCCTAACATATAAGGCCTCATACGGTTCCATCTGAATGCTGGACTGATAGCTGTTGTTGCAGGCAAACTCAGCCAATGGAAAGAACTGATACCAAGAACCTCCAAACTCAATCACACACGCGCAAAACATATCCTCAAGAATCTGAATAGTGCTTTCGGACTGCCCGTCTATCTAAGGGTGAAATGATGTTGTCAACTCCACCCAAGTACACAATTCCTGTTGTACGACTCTCCAGAACCGCGATGTGAACTGAGTAACTCTGTTTGAAATGATGGAAACTAGAATACCCTGCAGAAGGATAATCTCCCGGATATAAATCTCCGCCAACTGCTCCGAGGAATAGGTAGTACACATAGGGATGAAATGCGCCGACTTGGTCAGACGATCCACAATAATCGAAATGGCATCGAACTTCTTCAAGGTCCATGGGAGTCCAAATACGAAGTCCATGGTAATCCGCTCCCACTTCCACTCCAGAATCTCTTTCTGCTTGAGCAATCCACCCGGTCTCTAGTGCTCATACTTCTCCTGCTGACAATTAAGGCACCGAGCTACAAACCCAATTATATTCTTCTTCATCCGCTTCCACCAATAGTGTTGCCTCAAGTCCTGATACATCTTCGCGGCACCTGGATGGATGGAATACCACAAACTATGGGCCTCCTCTTGAATCAGCTCCCGCAGCCTATCAACATTGGGTAGATAAACCCGAACATGCATCCTAAATACTCCGTCCTCGCCAATGGTCACATCTCTAGCATCACCATGCCGGAAATTGTCCATAAGGACAAGAAAATGAGGTTCATCATACTGCCGCTCCCTGATACGATCAAATAAAGAAGACCGGGAAACCACACAAGCTATAAACCGGCAAGGCTCCGAAAGATCCTATCTCACAAACTGGTTGGCTAAAGCTTGAACATCCATGGCCATAGGCCTCTCAACTGCTGGTAAATAAGCCAAACTCCCCAAACTCTCTGCTCGGCAGCTCAAAGCATCGGTCACCACATTGGCCTTGCCCGACTAATAAAAGATAATGATGTCATAATCCTTCAGCAGCTCTAACCATCTCATCAGATGCAAATTAAGGTCCTTCTTCTTGAACAGATGCTGCAAACTCCGGTGATCAGTATATATCCAACAAGGCACACCGTACAAGTAATGAAGCCAAATCTTCAAGGCATGAACAATGGCATCTAGCTCAAGATCATGGACAGGATAATTCTTCTCATGTATCTTCAACTGTCTGGACGCGTAGGCAATCACCCAATCATACTTCATCAATATCGTTCCAAGGCCAAGTCTTGAGGCATCGCAATAGATAGTATAAGACCCCGAACCGGTAGGCAATATCAAAATTGGGGATGTAGTCAAAGCTGTCTTGAGCTTCTAAAAGCTCGCCTCACACTCCTTTGTACACTTAAATGAAGCACCCTTCTGGGTTAGTGTGGTCATAGGTGCTACAGTGGATGAAAAACTCTAAACAAATCAACTGTAATGACCCACCAAGCCAAGAAAACTACAGATCTATGTAGCCGAGGTTGGTCTGGGCCAACTCTGCACGGCCTCCACTTTCTTTGGATCCACCTGAATACCCTCTCTCGAGACCACATTTCCCAAGAACGCCACAGAATCCAACCAAAACTCACATTTTGAGAACTTAGCATACAACTTCTACTCTCTCAAGGTCTGGAGCACTATCCTCAAGTGTTGCTCATGCTCTCCCGACTCCGGGAATGTACCAGGATGTCATCAACAAAGATTATGACAAAAGAGTCAAGATATGGCCGGAATACAATGTGCATCAAATATATAAATGTTGTTGGGGCATTGGTCAGGCCAGATGACATAACAAGGAACTCGTAATGACCATACCGAGTCCTGAAGGCAGTCTTTGGGATATCTGGCTCCCGAATCTTTAACTGATAGTAACCTGAGTGCAAATCAATCTTAGAAAACACCCGTGCGCCCTAAAGCTGGTCAAACAGATCATCAATATGAGGCAAAAGATAATGGTTCTTCACTGTAACCTTGTTCAAATGGCGGTAATCAATACACATGCACATAAAACCATCATTCTTCTTTACAAATAACACATGAGCACCCCAAGGTGATACATTGGGCCGAATAAAACCCTTATCAAGTAATTCCAGCAATTGCTCCTTCAACACCTTCAACTTAGGAGGAGCCATATGGTACGGATGGATAGAGATGGGCTGAGTGCCCGACAACATATCTATGCTAAAATCAATATCCCTATCAGGTGGCATGCCCAGAAGATCAGCTGGAAACACATCGGGGAAATCCCATACTATTGGCACTGAATCAATATAAGGAGTATCTATACTGGAATCTCTCACATAAGCTAAGTACTAATCACAACCTTTCTCAACCATACGTTGAGCCTTAAGGAAAGAAATAACTCTAGTAGGAGTGTGACCTAAGGCACTCCTCCACTCAATACGCGGTACACCTAGCATGACCAATGTCACGGTTTTGGCATGACAATCAAGAATAGCATAATGGGGCGACAACCAGTCCATGCCCAAAATAATATCAAAATCAACCATACTGAGCAATAATAAGTCAGCTGTGGTCTCAAAACCACCAAGAATAACCAAACATGACTGGTAAATACGGTCCACAATAAGAGAATCTCCCACATGAGTAGAAACATAAACTGGAACTCAAAGAATCCCGAGGTACCCCCAAATACAAAGCAATATTAGAAACCACATAAGAGTAAGTGGATCCTGGATCGAATAGAACCGATGCATCTCTGTGACAAACCAAGATAGTACCTGTGATGACAGAATCGGAGGCGGCAGCCTCAGTACGGCCTTGAAGAGCAGAATATCTAGCATGGCCTTTCCCTCGAGGGTGACCTCTACCTCCCCGACCTCCACCTGTGGCTAGCTGGGCCGGTGGAGTAGCAGCTGGCACTATGACTATAGCTTTAGAGCTCTGCGGGGTGCGTTGCGGCTGAGGGGTCTGTGGGGGTGTATCTCTTCCAAGTCTGGGGCAATCCTTTACCACATGGTGTGTGTCACCACACTCAAAACAAGCTTTAGGAGAATGTGGTGGTTGTGACTAGCTCGAGCCAGGTCTGCTGGATTGACCACTGGAAGCACCCCATGAAGGAGGTGCACTAGAGACTGGAGGTGCATAATAAGACTCCTGAGGCCTAGGTTGAGATGGAATACCACTAGCTGCTCGAAGAGCTAAATGAATAGGGCGACCCATATGAACCCTACCATAACGACCTACAATTGGAGCACGTGCACCAAAAAAATGGCCCGACTCTCGAGACCTCTTGGCCTCCCTCTCCTCTCTATCCCTAGCATGCATACCCTCAATCCTCCTAGCAATACTCACCACCTGCTCATAAGATATATCCATCTCTAACTCATGATCCATGATAGATTTGATGTTGTTAATAATCCCCTCAATGAATCGATGAACCTTGACGCGAACTGTAGAAACCAAAGCTGGAGCATGCATAGCCAAGTCAATGTAACGTACAGCATACTCCGAGACAGTCATAGTACGCTGGCACAAATGCTTAAACTACGCGCGCCAGGCGTCCCTAAGACTCCGGGGGACATACTCCCTTGTTAACATATCTAAAAACCGAGCCCAAATCAGGGAAACTGCCTCATCCGGACTATCTAACTCATAAGCACGTCACCATTGATAGGCGGCTCATCGAAGCTGGAAAGTAGTGAAGGAAACCCCGCTCGATCTTGATATGCCCATAGTGTGGAGAATACTGTATCACTTCTCCAGAAATCCCAAGGCATCCTCTGATGCTAACCCACTGAATACCGGAGGATCATATTTCTTGAACCTCTCAAGTCTCCGCTGCTCATCATCTGAAGACGCTGCCTTATACTCGAGCTGCTGCCCTATCCTCGGAATAAGTTTGTTATGTCATTTAAAACTAGTTTAAAAAATTTGAGGTAATTCCAAGTTGATTTGATAATGTTTGGTACGCGTTTTGGAGGTTAAAAGTTCAAAGGATCAATAAGTTTTATTTGAAGTGCGAACCATAGTTTTTATGTTGTTATGAAAGGTTTGAGGCCTCGAGTATGTATGTATTATGTTTTTGGATGTGTACGTATGTTTGGTTGGGGTCCCTGCCCGAGCGCATTTCGGCGCATTATGTGAAAAATATAAAAAATTGGTTTTAAATGAGAAAATCTTGAGTCTGATGATCTATTCTTGTTGTTTGATGTAATTTTGGAGATTTGATCAAGAAAATTTGTAGGATTTTATTACACATGTGTGCATGTTATCTTAGGATCCCCCACTGATGAGTTTGTGATGCTTAGCATACTGATTTTTGGCTTAGAACAAATGGTGGTGTATCAGGTCTACAAGTTTTGCATTTGTAAGAACATGTTTGCAAATGCGAGGTCAGGCTCGCATTTGTGATGTTGGAGGGGGCTGGGTCAGCTTCACTTCTGCGAAGTTCTTTCTGCAAATGCGATGGTAGAGGGTCTCACATTTGCGACTGTGAAGAATTTGAGGCAACCTCTCTTTTGCGAGGTTTTGTCTGCATTAGCGAACTGCCCTGAGTTCGCATTTGCGATAATCTTATCTCTTTTGAACCGAAATAAGATCTCAGATTGATATCCTGATACACTGATTTACCATGATAAGAAATAGAGTCATTCTTTTAATATTTATGGCTGTCGGGAGTATCTTTGTAGGATACCTGGCCATAGTATGACCAAAATACAATATTTCTGTTACTTGACTAGCCATTACGAGAAGCAAATAATAGTTTAGATATTCTATTCGTCAACGGGGTCATGTTCTTTGAGTGAGATAGCGTTGACCTCGATATCATCAATCTCAGAGACATTTTGCTTTTTTGATGAGTTGAACATTTTTGCGATATTTGTAGCTTGGTAAATTGTGGGGATTTCAGAAATTATCTCATTTTCACTCTTTTCTCAACTCTAAACACTCTAAAAGTTATTTTTGAAGAAAAGTTTCTTCCCAAATTCATGGGTAAGAATCTTTAACGAGCTTTCAATAAATTTCAAACTACTTTTTCATGACTTAAAACATCAAATCTATGAATTGTAACAAGCGTATATGCATGTGCCAGGATTTCCATGCTTGGGATGGGGAATTATGTACTTCTCTATGCTTTTTGAACTTGATTATTTTTAACCTATATTTCATTTCACTATATGACAAGTAAACCCAATTATCAGTGATAGAAATCATGATAGAGCATAGGACATAATGTTTTGTATTATAGAATCTTTTGTATACTTGACTTGATCATAGTATTGGGGATCTTTATCTACACTTGTTATTGTTATGTTACATGAGTTTATTTACTCGTATTAAGAGATGATGATTGGAACTTTAGGTATATGCTTGGCACGATAAGTATTCCCGTGTTGTTGGTATGATGAGGTCAAGATGAATATTTCTATGCGATTTCAAATGAGATTGTTTTGTTGATTATTCGCATTCAGAAAAGAAAGGAAGTTGGATCTCTGTTATGATTATTCATTCATTAAGCAATTACATTCCCTTTACTTTGGTTTTCATTAGTGTTTGATGTTTTGTATGGTACTTTCCGTTTGGGTTCCTTATGTAGTTATCTCTATGTTTTCCCTTTGGCCGTATTATTATAGCAATGTCTTTATCTTGTCTGTTACTGTTACCCTGGGCTTTCGCTTGATATACTCTATTACATGTCCTCTTCGGATTCATGCCTTTGATTACTATTAGCCTATACCAGTTAAATGCTTCTAATTGTTGTATGATTTACTTATTAAAGGCCTTACTATGCTACATGTTTTCACTCAGTACATGCTTTAACTTATCTTATGTCCCCACTTCCTATATGCTCTTCTTACTCTATCCCTTCACTGATTAAATGTCTTGCTTGGTACTTGCTCCTACTTGTTACGTGATTTCATATATTGAATGCCTTAATTTTGTCCCTGTTCTTACATGATAAACATCCTTGCTCATCTTGTGTACTGCTCTCTTTTGCTTAGCTGGATTGGGTGACTTATAGATCGGTTCAGTGGTATACCTTATGGAAGCCTTGTCATGTTATATGGTAGACTAGTTTTGATATTGGACTGCTTATTCTACGTTGTTTAGTCGAATTACTTAGTCGGATACTGTGTATTCGTTTTCTTAGTGTTATGTGCCCCATTTGGTTGTTTTTGTGGTTTCATATGATATTATTGATATTGTGGAAAGGTTTGCACGTCACAACGGTAATGAAATTAAATGATATTAGGGTATTGGGTTGCAGGCCATAACGGAACAATAAATGATATGAAATGAAGAGATAACGACAGAATATGATATGGATAAATGATGATAGTGTGTGATAATAGGAATCAGATCATGGTGTCGTGTTAATTACTGGGATATGGTTGCATTCCACAACAGAACTTATGTGTTGTAGTTGTTTGTAGTTGTAGAGTTTATTCTCGGTGTTGAGATTTTGATATTCTGGGGTCCTCTGTCATTTGTACTCTTTTTCATTCCTTACGTGGCTGTGTGTGTACCACTCTCTCAGGATTATCTCCCCTCTTCCTTTAATTAATTTTCCAGGTATAACTGAAACTAATTCCTGAATCCTTTGCAGGTATCTTGGAATCAGACCACTCGCTAAAACAAGGCGTATTGTATATTGTACATAGCAGACCGTCCTCTCAATCAATATCACATGTACAAACCGAGTCACTGGCTTCGCCAATTGGAACACTATATAGAGAAGATCATCAGCTCAATCGATCAGAGCGTTCTGTATAAATAAAATGTCGGTTTCGCCAACCGAAGCCTTTTATATAGCAAATTGTTTGCTCCACCAATAGGAATGATCCGTACAATTGCTCTGTAACATCAGAGGACATAATAAATAGTTGCAAACCTCGTCATCAATGTTCTACCAATCGATGGCCACAAACTTTGCTTCGCAGTCAAGAGTATCTCTTGGGCATGCTTTTCTATTGTTATCTTGAACATATTGACATTTTGCTCGCGTAGCTTATAGGCATGATTACATTTTTCTTCAAGTCAATCACTCCTATCAAGAGGATGTACTTCACTTTTTCAGTGCAAAGCTCTCCCAATGAGTGTAGATTCATTTTGCAAGTCGATCGCTCCCATCAAGCTGAGGTACTTTAATCTTTCAGTGCAAAGCTATCCCAATAAATGGAGATGCACTCCACAAGTTAAGCTCCCTCAACAAGCAGAGACACTTTTCAATGTGAAACTCTCCCAACAAGCGGAGATGCATTCTAGAACTACTCCCTACACAACGAGACTCAACGATCTGAAAGATGTAGAATGGTACACAATCTGGATAATAATCGAGTCAAATCCAAGTATCACATCATCCTGATCCCAAATAAAGGCTTGCCAGCAGCCATGCACTATTATTCCTGCATCATTTACATCATATCTTAAAATATTCTACATTGCAATATATAGGCATGTGTGTATTTCGTTCTTTTTTGCAGGAACAAACCTCGTAACGTGGAACTTATTCTAAGTAACAAACCAAACTACAACACTATGAGGGATATCAAACTCATTAGCAAGCCAAGGATCCAAATTCAAATATGACTAGTGGAACTCTAATTCTTCAAATCTTTCAAGTCAAGCCGCAAAGTCAAAGCTATCATGAGTGCCACATCCTCCACCTCGCAGTATCGTCAAAATACGATATTGGGACAATTCTTGCAAACATCGCTTCCTCAAAGTCTTCACTCCAGAACTACATGACGTCTAATCTTTGTTAAGTCCGAGGTATGTAAGCAATTCAAAGCCAGAATTTGGCCCTGATTCGCAATAGTTCTCCTAGAATCTTCCTAATCCCACAACTCATAATCTTCGTGTCGTTCCTACAATGCATGCCTAAAATCGGGATAAAATTGGCTTTGGTTCAATTTCTTTGCCCGAAAACTCTCTCCTCTTCTCCGGTCAAAGAGGAGTAACTGTTAATGGCCAATATTGACCCTCCCTTTTTCATTTAATTTATTTATACTTAATAATTTACAATGAATATTTTGAAAATATTTTCCATCAATAAATACATATTTTACGAAATTAACTAAGTATTAGTTTTGAAATGAATAATTTAGTATTGGTATTATGTAATAACAAATATAATTTCTATGTTAAGGTTATTTAAGTGACTTTTATGTACATCACATAGGCTTTATAATTAATTTAATGGATTTCTCTTTAATTTCTAATTAATTAGATTGCTATGTTAATAATTCAAAATAAATGTTATAATTAAAACAATGTTTTTTATAAACAATTGATCATAATAATTAGTAGTGTATTGCATAATTATAATTTTTACTATATTTTATTGAAGATAATTAAGTTTATTTAAATTAATTTCAAAAAGGTTAAAGACTAAAGGACTATAATTGCAATTGGCCAATCCGCTAATAACCATGTCCAAGTCCACCCTCGTTTTCCACTTTAGCTATCCGCGACCTCCTCTCTAAGCCAATCCATGTACGCCACATCACCTCCCCATAACTCTCTCAAAAGAAGCACAGTGTATCAAAGTCATCTGTTTCTTAAATCAATGGCTCAAAATTTATCTCTATTTTTGTAATGAACCAATCGGTCGTTTTGAGCTTTTGCACTTTAATCGCCAGTTCTCAAGCAGGACATGCCCCGTGTAATGTATTATGACTGATGTAGATAGTTGGTTTGGCTTTCAAGAAAATCGAAATGAATTTGAAGGAATAGTCTCAGTTGAAAGGTTTGACCAATGGTTGACTTATTTGTATATGACCTTAGATTGGAATTTTTATGATTTGGTTAGCTCCATTAGGTGATTTGGGAATTGGGAGCGTGATCGGAATGCATTTTGGAAGTCCGTGAAAGGTTTAGGCTTGAATTGGCGGAAGTGAGATTTCGATGTTTTCTAGTTGATAGGTAAGATTTTGATATAGAGGTTAGAATGGAGTTCTGAGAGTTGGAGCAACTTCGTTATGTCATATGGGGTGTCTGTGCAAAATTTCAGGTTGTTCGGACGTCGCTTGGTTGGGTTTTTTATCGAAAGTGTATTTCAAAAGTTTTTGGAAACTTAAGCTTAAATTCGATGAGTTTTGAGTTATTTGAGGTGATTTGATGATTGGAACAAGTTTGAATGAAGTTATGGATTATGATGGTATGATTGGTTGAGGTCCCAAGGTCCTCGGGTGAGTTTTGGGTGGTCAATCGGACCATTTCGTGCTTTGAGGACTTCAGAAAATTGTAGGTTACGGTTCTGGCATTTTATTCATCGTGATCGCGATGGTTCTCTCGCGATCGCATAGAGGCTTTGGAGGGAGCAGTTCAATAGTGCTTCACGTTCGCATAGGCAGAGATGCAATCGCATGGTTGGTGGAATTTGTTGATCGCGAATGCGTAGGGCTGGTCGCGTAGAGGAAAGTGGACCTGAGGTTTTGGTTGGAAATTTATTCATCGCGAATGCAGAGGGTGTTCCGCGATCGCATAGACTGATTCTGTAGTGCATCGCGTTTGCATTGGTTATGTCGTGTTCTCATAGAGTTAAATCTGAGGGCTGAGCATTTCTGCTACGCTATCGCGAAGGTCTTTCTGCGATCGCATAGAGGTAAATGTGCCTGGGCAGAATGTGTTTAAAGTCATTTTGTTCGCGAATGTGGCTTATATAGAAACCATCAATTACACAAGGAAAAATCACTACAGAATCCTAAATAAGCACAAATAAGGACTCACAGTCATGCTTGACACCGGTGTATAGATACTCGTCACCATGCCTATACACCGTACTCAACATTTAGCAATTTGTAAATAGTAATCTAATCATATTCCCTCAAGAAAAAGTTAGATCAAACACTTACCTCAACTTCCACGGCTAAATAAATCCACAACGACCACTTTCCCTTTCAAATTCGGCTCCAACTCAATCAAATCTATGAAATAACGACTTTATAGTACCAATAATAGCTAGACAAATCAAACCCAATGACTAAGTATAGATTCCCAACTTTTCTTCCAAAAATTCCAAAACTGACCCCGGGCCCGCTTGGTCAAAACACGAGGTTCGGACGAATTCCATATCACCCATTCACCCACGAGCCTGAATATACAATTTGTTTTCAAATTCGACCCCAAAACGAGGTCTAAATCGAAGAAAATAGAAAAGCCCTAACTCTACCCATTTCCCCCAATTTCAACCCTAGATTACATGTTTTAGGCCTAGGATTTCAATGGATGACGATAGAAAATGAAGAAAACGAGTAAGATAATACTTACCCAAGAACATTTGGTGAAGAAGTGCTCTAAAAATCGCCAAGGTGCTGTGGAGAAGAAGAGCTCGTGTGTTTTGTGGAATTTTTCCCGTCACTGTTCTGTTTTTGGTATTTAAAATCACTGGGGATTGCCCTATGCGATCGCGGAAGAGGGATTGTGATCGCATAGGGTAAGGCTGGTTGTGCACTGCGATCGCGGAGGCGAGGTTGCAATCGCATAGAAGAAAAGGTAAGGGCTGGGTTTTAGTGAAATGCGATCGCATAGGGCATAATGCGATCGCATAGAAGAACAAGATGAAGCTGGTTTTTATGCTATGCGATCGCGGGGAGGAGAGTGTGATCGCATAGAAGGATTCTGGTCACAGACAACAACTAATTTTCTGCAACTTTTTCCTAAGTTCAAACAATCCGGAACCACCTCCGAATCACTCCCGAGCCCTTGGGGCTCCTAACCAAACACACACACTAACTCAAAAACATCCTACGAACTTAACCATGCGATTAAATCGCCAAAATAAGATCATAAACGAGGAATCAAACCTCAAAATCATCAATTTTTCATCAAACTTCATAAACTTTAAAACTTAGAGGTTTAGGTCCGTAACACGTCAAATGACGTCCGATTTCAACCAAATTTCACAAGAAGCTTTTAAACCACATATAAGACCTGTACCGGGTGCAGGAACAAAAATACGGGCCCGATACCAACGCTTTCTAATCCATTTTCATTTCAAATTTCCAAATAAATTTCAGAAAAACAATCTCTTTTAAATATTCATTTCTCAGGCTCGGGACCTCGGATTTTGATTCTGGGCATACACCCGAGTCCCATATTTTGCTACGGACCCTCCGAGACCGTCCAATCACGAGTCCGGGTGCGTATACCCAAAATATTGACCCAAATCAACTTTAATCATTTTAAAGCCACATTTTTAAATTTTTCATAGAATTTAACATATAAGCTTTCCGGCTACGTGCTCGGACTTCGCACGCAAATCAAGGCAAGTAAAAATGAGGTTTTCAAGGCCTTGGAAGCACGGAATGAAAGAGAAAACAAGTGATGACCCTTTGGGTCGTCACATTCTCCTCCTCTAAAACAACCGTTCTTCCTCGAACGGACAAAAGAAAGAAGTACCTGAGTCGGGAAATAGATGAGGATAACGGCTCCGCATATCAGATTCGGACTCCCAGGTCGATGCCTTAGGCGGCTGACCTCTCCACTGGACACGCACTGAAGGAAAACCCTTCGACCTCAACTGTAGAACTTGCTGGTCTAGAATTGCTACAGGCTCCTCCTCATAAGATAGGCCCTTGTCCAACTGGACAGTGCTGAAATCTAATACATTAGCTGGATCGCCGTGATATCTCCGAAGCATGGACACATGGAACGCCAGATGCACGACTCACAGGCTAGGCAGCAACGCAAGCCTATAAGCCACCTTTCCCACGCGATCGAGAATCTCAAATGGACCAATGAACCTAAGGCTAAGCTTGCCCTTCATCCCAAATCTCATCACACCCTTCATAGGCGACACTTAGAGCAAGACCCAGTCACCAACCATGAAAGCTACATCACGAACCTTACGATCTGCATAACTCTTTTATCGCGACTGAGCCAAACGAATCCTATCCTGAATGATCTTGACCTTATCCAAGGCCTCCTAAACTAGATCGGTACCCAATAACCGAGCCTATCCCGGCTCAAACCATCCGACTGAAGACCAACATCTCCTACCATACAATGCCTCATATGGAGCCATCTGAATGCTGTACTGGTAGCTGTTGTTGTAGGCGAACTCTGCTAAAGTCAAAAACTGGTCCCACGAACCTCCAAAGTCGATAACACAAGCCCGGAGCATATCCTCCAAAATCTGAATAGTCCGCTCGGACTGACCTTCCTTCTGAGGATAAAACGTTGTGCTCAATTGAATCCGTATGCCCAACTCTCGCTAAACTACACCCCAAAAATGCGAGGTAAACTGCGTACCCCTATCCAAAATGATAGATACCGACATACCATGAAGGCGAACAATCTCCCGGATATAAATCTCAGCTAACCTCTCGGATGAATAGGAGACTTCCACAGGAATGAAATGTGCTGACTTGGTCAGCCTATCAACAATAACCGATATCGCATCGAACTTCTTCTGAGTCAACGGAAGTCTGGTAACGAAATCCATGGTAATTCTCTCCCACTTCCACTCGGGAAGCTCAATCCTCTAAAACAAACCACCAAGCCTCTGATGCTCATACTTAACCTGCTGACAGTTCAAACATCGAGCCACATATGCAACAATATCTTTCTTCATCCTACGCCACCAGTAATGATACCGCAAATCTTGATACATCTTTGCGGCGCTCGGGTGAATAGAATACCGAGAACTATGGGCCTCCGCTAAGATCAACTCTCGAATCCCATCGACATTGGGCAAACAAACTCACCCCTATAATCTCAAAACACCATCATCATCTAAGGTCACCTTCATGTCACCTCCACGCTGCACCGTGTCTCTCAGGACACACTAATAGGGATCATCAAACTACCGATCACGGATACGCTCCAACAATGAAGAACGAGCGACCGTGCAAGCTAACACTCTGCTAGGCTCAGAAATGTCCAACCTCACAGATCGATTGGCCAAGGACTGAATATCCAAAGCAAGCAGTCTCTGGTTGACCGAAATATAAGAAAGACTACCCATGCTAGCAGACTTCCTACTCAATGCATCGGCCACCACATTGGCTCTCCCCGGGTGATACAAAATAGTAACATCATAATCCTTAAATAACTCCAACCACCTCCTCTGCCTCAAGTTCAACTCCTTCTGCTTGAACAAGTACTGAAGACACTTGTGATCAGTGTACACCTCACACGTCACACCATATAGGTAATGCCTCCAAATGTTCAAAGCATGAACAATGGCTGCCAACTCTAGATCATGAACCGGATAATTCTTCTTGTGGATCTTCAAATACTTCGAAGCATAAGCAATGACTCTTCCATCCTGCATCAATACAGCACCAAGCCCAATACGAGAAGCATCACAATAAATTATATAAGGCCCTGAGCCTGTGGGTAAAACCAATATTGGTGCCGTAGTCAGAGCTGTCTTGAGCTTTTGAAAGCTCGCCTCACACTCATCTTACCATTTGAACTGGGCACCCTTCTGGGTCAATCTGGTCATCGGGGCTGCAATAGAGGGAAAACTCCCTCCACAAACTGACGGTAATAACCTGTTAACCCCAAGAAACTCCGAATCTAGGTAGTTGACATTGGTCGAGGCCAGCTTTTGACGGCCTCAATCTTCTTCGGGTCCACCTGGATACCCTCTGCTGATACGATGTGACCCAAAAATGCAACCGAACTCAACCAGAACTCACACTTCGAGAACTTAGCATATAACTGACTATCCTTCAGAGTCTGAAGAAACACTCTGAGGTGTTGCTCGTGCTCCTCCTGGCTGCGGGAGTACACCAGAATATCATCAATAAAGAATATCACGAACAAGTCCAAATAAGGCCTGAACACTCGGTTCATCAACTCTATAAATGCTGCTGGGGCATTGGTCAACCCAAATGACATGACCAAAAACTCATAATGCCCATACCGAGTGCGGAATGCTGTCTTAGGGACATCAGACGCCCTAATCCTCAGCTGGTGGTAGCCAGATCTCAAATCTATCTTTGAAAATACCTTCGCACCCTGAAGCTGGTCGAACAAATCATCAATCCTCGGCAATGGATACTTGTTCTTAATCGTCACTTTGTTCAATTACCGGTAATCAATGCACATCCTCATCGAACCATCCTTTTTGTTCAAAAATAATACCGGCGCACCCCAGGGAGAAACACTAGGTCTGATAAAAACCTTATCTAGCAAATATTGCAACTGGTCCTTTAACTCTTTCAACTCCGGCGGGGCCATGTGATACGACAAAATGGAAATGGGCTGAGTGCCCGGAGCCAAATCAATGTAGAAATCAATATCTCTGTCGGGCGGCATACCCAGCAGGTCTGAAGGGAAAACCTCGGGGAACTCCCGAACAATAGGAACAGAATTAATAGAAGGGACATTTGCGCTGGAATCGCGAACATACGCCAGATAAGCTAAACACCCCTTCTCGACTATGCGTCGAGCCTTCACATATGAAATAACACTACGGGTGGTATGCCCTGGGGTCCCTCTCCACTCCAAACGGAGCAAATCTTGCAAAGCCAAGGCCACGGTCTTGGCGTGACAATCCAAGATAGCATGATATGGGGACAACCAATCCATCCCTAATATAATGTCGAAATCCACCATGTCTAAGAGCAATAAATCAACACCAGTCTCAAGACACTCGAACACTACCACACAGGAATGATGAACCCAGTCGACCACTATAGAGTCACCCACCGGTGTAGATACATATGCCGGAATACCCAAAGCATCACTAGGCATAACCAGGTAAGGTGCAAAATAGGACGACACATATGAATACGTAGACCCAGGGTCAAATAGCACTGAAGCATCCCTATCACAAACCAGAATAGTACCTGCAATAACTGCATCCGAAGACTCAGCCTGTGGCCTGGCTGGAAAAGCATAACACCGGGGCTGGGCCTCACCTCCCTAAACCATATCTCTGGGACGATCGGCTGATGGCTGGCCTCAACCTCTGGCGGTCCGAGCTCTACCTCTATGATCTCTACCTCCACCTCTATGGCCTCTACCCCAGCCTCTAGCTGGCTGGGCGGCCTGTGGATCACCTGATGCCTTAATCATGGGACGAGGACCCTTCTACTGAGAGTTGTCTGAAGCTCGAGAGAAATACCTGACAATATGTCTCGTGTCGCCACACGTGTAACAAGCCCTCGGCTACTAAGAATAACGGAGTGGTGGCACGCTGATAGGTGCTGATGGTGAACTGAAAATCTGCTAGTCAGAAGACTGCGACTGAGAGCCACGACCACCTGAAATACCCTGTGAGACCTGTAGGGCTGACTGGAAGGGCCTCGGAGGATGGCCTCTACCATAAGAATCCCCACCTCCAGACGAGGTACCACTAAATCTACCTACATGACGGGGCCTCTTATATGACCCCTAACCACCTCCCCATGCAAGAGCCATCTCAACTCTACGGGCCGTATTGTCCGCCTCCTAAAAAGAAATCTCACTCCCGGCTCCCATAGCCATTTGGAGACGGATCGGCTGAATCAATCCATCAATAAATCTCCGCACCCTCTTTCGCTCTGTGGGGAGTATAATATAGCATGGCGTGCTAGATTAATAAATCGAGTCTCATACTGAGTGACTGTCATAGAGCCCTGCTGGAGGTGCTCGAACTGCCTACGAAGAGCCTCTCGCTGAGTAACTGGGAGAAACTTCTCCAAAAATAACTCTGCAAACTGGTCCCAAGTCAATGATGGTGACCCTGCTGGTCTGGATAAATAATAGTCCCTCCACCAAGTCTTGGCGGATCCTGCTAGTTGAAAGGTGTCGAAGTCGACCCCATTGGTCTCCACAATACCCATAGTCTGAAGGACCTCGTGGCAACTAAATAACAAATCATGTGGATCCTCTGAAGAAGTACCGCTGAAAGTGGTGGTGAAGAGCTTGGAGAACCTATCAAGCCTCCACAAAGCATCTGAGGACATTGCCGCTCCATCGGCGGCGTGGGTCACAATACCTGGCTGAACTGCCACAGCTAGTTGAACTACTGGAACTTGAGCCTGGGGAGCTACCTGCTCCGGAGAACGTGTAGCAAGAGTCTGAACTCCTCCTCCAGCCTGAAAAGTGGCTGGTGCTACTGGAAGCAAACCTGCTCTAGTGACACTCTCCATAAAGCCTTCCAGTCTGACCAAAGCGTCCTGAAGATCTGGGGTGACTATGAACCCCTCTGGGACCTGAGCTGGGCCCACCGGAGCTGCTGGGGCTAGAACCTCCCCATCATAATCAATATGAGGCTCCACCTCTGGGACTGCTGGCCGGGGATGAACTCCGCCCCTCCCTCGGCCTCGCCCTCTACCCTCGCAGGAATTGATTCTGGGGGCTCTGGCTGCTGTACGGTAGAAGAGGAAGTACGTGTTCTCACCATATGCGGAAGAACAGAGTAGAATGACAATTAGTATTTGAGAAATAGAATTTCACGACAAGAAAGAAGAAAAGTGAAATTTTCCTAACTTCGTAGCCTCTGGGGATAAATACAGACATCTCCGTACTGATCCCTCAGACACTACTAGGTTTGTCCGTGAGTTGTGAGACCTATGTAACCTAATGCTCTGATAACAACTTGTCACGACCCGGATTTCCCACCATCGGGAGTCGTGATGGAGCCTACTAATAGGAGCTAGGCAAGCCAATTAATTTAATACTTCTCTTAACAACATCAACAATATAAAGAAAAGTGGGACAATTACTATAAAAGAGGAAGTCTCAAAACAAAAATAATTGAAACCAAGTGCGGAAGTTCAAATTCATCTCTACCCAGACCTGGTGTCACAAACTCACGAACTTCTACATAATGCTAAATACAAAGTCTGAATAAAAATATAGTACTGTCTGATCCGATAAAAAAGAAATCAAACGAAAAACAAAGATAAGAGAGACTCCGGGCCATGCGGATGTTAGCAAGGCTACCTCGGGAATCTCTGGACTGAAGTCGGCTCCCAATGCTCCTACTGCTGTCCAAAAGCTCCTACTCCAGTGATGTGATCTATGCAAAAAGATGCACAGAGTGTAGCATCAGCACAACCGACCCCATGTGCTCGTAAGTGCCTGGCCTAACCCCGGCG
>MU705893.1:37058-65010 GCA_026770625.1 Nicotiana glauca
ATATATATATATATATATATATATATATATATATATATATATATATATATATATATATATATATATATATATACAAGTACTATAAAATAACAGCAGGAAGTAATAATTAAGACTATGAGGGGAACATGCTTTTGGGGCTAACAGATGAAATAGAGCGGTAGGAATAAATAAGGAAAACTACAACTGATCCCTCATAACATAGAGTGCGTGGTCGGCATGCCACACGATCCCATTTCCTAATATATAAGTGGTCGGCGTGCCACACGATCCCATTTTCATAATATATAAGTGATCGGCGTGCAACACGATCCCATTTTCATAATATATAAGTGGTCGATGTGCCACACGATCCCATTTCATAATATATAAGTGGTCGTCGTGCCACACGATCCCATTTTCATAATATATAGGTGGTCGGCGTGCCACACGATCCCATTTCATAATATTTAAGTGGTCGATGTGCCACACGATCCCATTTCATAATATATAGTGGTTTTTTGGCAAGGGAACAAGTATCAATTCAACTATCCCGACAAGGGAGAATATAAATAAATAGTTAATTCCCGGCAAGGGAGCAACAACAATAACTTACACATCCTGGCAAGGGAATATTACATCTCTTTCTCTTTCGTTCATTCATTACTTCCTAATTATGTCACAATTCGAGCCAATGCTCCAAGGAGTTTACAAATCATATTTCCCCTTCATACTGCTCACCTTATATAGAAACTATCAATTAAACAAGGAAGAATCACTACAGAATCCCAAATAAGCACAAATAAGGATTCAGTCATGCTAGACACCGGTGTATAAATACTCGTCACCATGCCTATACACCGTACTCAACATTTAACAATTTTCAAATAATACTCTAATCATATTCCCTCAAGCCAAAGTTAGATGACACAATTACCTCAACTTCCACGGCTAAATCAATCCACAACGACCGCTTTCCCTTTCGAATTCACCTCCAACTCAATCAAATATATGAAATAACGACATTATAGTATCAATAATAGCTAAACAAATCAAACCCAATGCCTAAGTATAGATTCCCAACTTTTCTTCCAAAAATTCCAAAATCGATCTCGGGCCCGCTTGGTCAAAACACGAGGTTCGGACCAATTCCATATCATCCATTCACCCACGAGCCCGAATATACAATTTGTTTTCAAATTAGACCCCAAAACGAGGTCTAAATCTAAGAAAATAGAAAAGCCCTAACTCTACCCATTCCCCCAATTTCAATCCTAGATTACATGTTTTAGGTCTAGGATTTCATTGGATGATGATAGAAAGTGAAGAAAACGAGTTAGATAATACTTACCCAAGAAATATTTGGCGAAGAAGTGCTCTAAAAATCCCCTAGGGGCTGTGGAGAAGAAGAGCTCATGTGTTTTGTGGAATTTTTCCCGTCACTGTTCTGTTTTTGGTATTTCAAATCACTGGGCGAAATTGCCCTATGCGATCGCGGAAGAGGGATTGTGATTACATAGGGTAAGGCTGGCTGTGCACTACAATCATGGAGGCGAGGTTGCGATCGCATAGAAGAAAAGGTAAGGGCTGGGATTTAATAAAATGCGATCGCATACGGTATAATTCGATCGCATAGAAGAACAAGATGAAGCTGGTTTTTATGTTATGCGATCGCGGGGAGGAGAGTGTGATCGCATAGAAAAACAAGATGAAGCTGGTTTTTATGCTATGCGATCGCGGGGAGGAGAGTGCGATCGCATAGAAGGATTCTGGGCATAGACAATAGCTAATTTTCTACAACTTTTTCCTAAGTTCAAACCATCCCGAACCACCTCCAAATCACTCCCGAGCCCTCGGGGCTCCTAACCAAACACACACACTAACTCAACAACATCCTACGAACTTAACCATGCGATTAAATTGCCAAAATAACATGATAAACGAGGAATCAAACCTCAAAATCATCACTTTTTCATCAAACTTCATAAACTTTCAAAGTTTTAGGTCCGAAATACGTCAAATGACGTCCGATATCAACCAAATTTCACAGGATGCGCTTAAACCACATATAAGACCGGTACCGAGCACCGGAACCAAAATACAGGCCCGATACCTACGCTTTCTAATCCATTTTCATTTCAAATTTCCAAATAAATGTCAGAAAAACAATTTCTTTTAAAAATTCATTTCTCGGGCTTGGGACCTTAGATTTTGATTTCGGGCATACACCCGAGTCCCATATTTTCCTACAGACCCTCCGGGACCGTCCAATCACGGGTCCAGGTCCGTTTACCCAAAATGTTGACCCAAGTCAACTTTAATCATTTTAAAGCCACATTTTGAAATTTTTCACAGAAATTAACATATAAGCTTTCCGGCTACGCGCCTGGACTACGCATGTAAATCGAGGCAAGTCAAAATGAGGTTTTCAAGGCCTAGGAAGCACAGAATTATAGAGAAAATAGGTGACGACCCTTTGGGTCGTCACAAATAAGGCTAAAGATTTTTCACTAATTTTTTCTTTGATTGAACCTCCTTTACCCTTCTTGACTCGGTCCATTCAAATTGAACTTATAATTCTGGTTTTATGACTGTTTGATTGATTCCCTTTTCCATATTTGTCACAAACCATGTACCATTGATTATTTTCCTTAGATAAGTTCTGTGTATTTACCCCTTTTTGCTACTTTGAAAGGTTTTAATTAGAAATTTCTTTCCTTAACTAATTTCACCCGTTGGAATCAGAATCCCGTAACCAAAGGGAGTCTAATTTTAATGATATTTCCTTGCCTTTCTCACTTGTTTCTCTACACTATAAAGGGGGCTGCCCTTCTGCACTTTTGACACACTTCCAATTGAATACTTTCACATATATACTTCAAGTTCAATACCTCAAACTTCTTACTTTCAACTCACACATTTACCTTACTGCTTTGAATTCAACACTCTGCTTTGCTTGAAATCTTTTGGAATCACTTTGTTTGTAACTTGGCTTTCCTCGAGACTACTATTTTACTTGTTTTCCCTTGAAAATGGTATGTCTTTTATTTAATGTTCTGCCTTACCCCTATGTGTTTACATTACAATTTTAGCATCCTTGTTTACTTTACAGCTCATGTTCAATGATTTGTGCTAATTATGTTCCTTCCTTGCTTCTATTTCTATTGTAAATCCCTATCACTATTCCCTTATATATGTTTGAGTTAAGGTTCTTGGCCTGTAGTATCCTAATTACTGCCCAGACCATAACCTGAGCCATAATGGATCTTAACTCTTAGGTTTGGCTAACAGGCCGGTCAGGGGTGTGCCAGCATTCCCATTTACTGGGCATGCCCACTAGCCTGCCATGTCTTTCCCTAATTCCCCTATGCACTCACACTTATTCTTAGACTCTTTATTTCTGCCCCCTTCTTATGAGCCTTGCTTTGGGACCTTGAGTTCCCTCTGAACTTGAACAACTGAGGGCTGGTATTTCCACACTGCACTTTAATCTTAATTCTGTAATGGTTTGGGGTGTAAGCATTGCCGGGAGCCCTTTGAGACTTTTGGGATCTTTGATACGCCCCAAATATGAGAAATGCTTTTTGAAATCTGATCCTGAAAGTTGGTTTATCACATATTTTTGGACTTTGAGTCTGAATTAGGCTTTTTGGATGTAGCTGGAACTTCTGATGTAATTTACTTTTCTTTTCTGATTCAATCCAGTCTGTAATAATTTGTAATAACTATTAGGGACGGCTAGTGGAAAGGTGGGGATGAATGCATGCAAAGGGTAGAAAACTTGCCTATAGGTTATTTATAATTTCTGCATTCTGCATTTTAGAACTCATGCCTATAATTTTCTGCATTTCGACATTCTTTATTTTAGAACTCATGCCTATAAGTTTTCTGCATTTCTGCATTTATATATCGTAGAAATCATGCCTATAAGTTTTTCTGCACTTCTGCATTTCTGTATCTTAGAAATCATGCATATACGTTCTGCATTTTTGAAATCATGCCTATAAGTTCTGCATATAGAAATCATGATCTTAGGTTCTCTGCACTTCTGCATATACTTGTCATTAGGCGAACAATCATATGTTTAATAATAATCAACTTCATTCTAGATATCATGCCTATAGGACTATTCCATTTATGTAATTGTTTAAAACAAATTACGCTGAGAAACCATGCCCATAAGAATAATCAACTGAACCAGCTTCGTCTATTTTGTCTACGAGTCTAAAATCAGTCATAAGGTCTTTTAAAGTCTGTAGATCATTTTGTTTATAAAACCAGCAACCTTTTCCTTAAAATTATACGTTTTGTAGATGTCATGCCTATAGGTCTCACTAAGGCAAACTATTAGGTAATTAATTGCACCAATCTTTATAAACTACATCCAAACAAGGATAACTCGGACTCCTCATCTGAGAAATATGTGATGAATTAGCCTAGCCTACACTTTTAATTTAATTAAGACCAAAATCAGTATTTGAAGTCATGCTATATTTGCTCTTTTAAGTGAGGAGGCCTGTGTGAGCCTTAATTGCTATTTGTTTCCCCCTAACTGTTTATGTATTTTTGCTTGTCGCCTAGACTTTTATCCTTTTAAAACTCGGAAAAGCCCCAAATCCCTTCCCGTTAAGACTAGTAGTCTCAATGCTTCCAGGACTGATAGGATCAGGATGGGTAATAGTATGCATTATGTAACGATACTATTATGCGGTTTAATACCTTAATGGGAATGGAAGGGTAGATATGGATATGATGACCAATGCGCTAATACCTCATGTTGCCCCTCTCTTGAGGAGTGATTACTGGGTATTGCGTTGACGTGATCCATATTAATCATAAACCTAGGACCACCCCTCCCTTTTACCTGCTTTCATCTATTTCTTTTAGAATTGTTTAAACCTTTCATAAATTTTTTGCCCTATTTACCTTTCCTCAAGTTTAGACTTATTTGCAATGTTGTATGTGAATCCCTCCTATTTGAGCCCTTGATTGCTTACTTGATTATGTGAAGTCACAATTATAACATGGCCGGTAACCACACTAGTGGATCTTGAGGGGTGCCTAACACCTTCCCCTCGAGATAACTTCTAGCCCTTACCCAAACTCTATTTTTTCAAACTCAAACCCTTCTTAGTCTCCTAATGCCTTAATCATTAGGTGGCGACTCTTCAAACTCCAAAACCTAATTCCCAAAAGGGAACGAGTTGTCCTCCCAAATGTCATAAACTCGATTTCGCCTTTAGAAAAAGGGGGCACGACAGCATGGCGACTCCACTGGGGATTTCTTTAGGTTTTTACCATTTCATGTTATTTGTGACTTTATTGCTTTGTATTACCTTTACTTAATGTCTTTATCTTTTCTTCTATGAAACTGACTTGGCTCTTCGTTTCTTTTCTTTTAATGCTTTCCTTTACCGCTTTCCTTCAATATTATTGCAATTATTGTAATCATTACTTTATGAATATGCAAATACACGACAACTTGTTTCATTCTTGTAATTGCATCCTCAATATAATATTCCACTCGTGCCAAAAAAAACTATAGCAACGCTTATAATGAGTTGTTGCGCCTTTCCGATATTATCACCCCCTAAATTTGGCAAAGGCGTACTTGGTATAACACCAGTCGATCAGTGGTGTAGTTGACGATTTCGTGCCTTTCCCTCTTGAATTGTTCGCTCAAGGGTACCAGTCTAACACCACTCTGTTCAATTGTGCATGCATCACTGTCAAACCTAGTCGAGTCGGTTATGCTGTCCGCATAATGACTCTTTAAGATAGCCTTGTCCAAAGTCCACTGGGTTCCCTTGGAACCCAAACAGACACTACCACGTCTGTGCATTTATTTTGAGAACTAAATGTTTCTTATACCAATTATTGATATTTAAATAGTCGAGTCTGGCGGGGGTAAGGTCCTAACACTTTGTTTTGCAGAAAATGAGGCACGAAGTTCCCAGATTCAGCATGGTAACCAAGATCCACCCAAGGTTTCTAAGCTGGTGGGAAGACCTTCACTCTAGTGATCAGACCCTCGTCTACAAATATTTGGGGAATTTGCCATCTCTTTTAGAAATTTGTCCCGACAACAAAATCATAGAGGTTGCAACTCTATTCTGGGATGGCGATAGATCAGTATTCTACTTCGGGGACCTAGAAATGGCACCTCTGCTTGAGGAAATAGGAGGATTAGCTGGTATTCCATGGGAAACCCCAGGCTTACTTATGCCGGAAAATTGCAGGGGTAGGGGTTTTCTCAAAATTATGGGACTAAAGAAGAACATAGACTTGATCTGCTTGAATGATTCCTACATTCCTTTCGACTATCTGTACGAGAGGTACAGCCATAGCAAGTCCTACCGCACTTACCCAGATGAATTCGCCCCCACCTCATTATGGCATATCCACATAAGAGTCTTCGTCTTTATGTTCTGCTTTTTGGGGATGATAGTATTTCCTATGAAGAAGGCTGGGATCCATACCAGAATGGCCATGGTCACCAAGACTTTGATGGAAGGAATTTGTGGGCAGCCTTTTAGCATAGCACCTATGATCGTTGTGGAGATATACCGAGCCCTGGAAAACAATCAACAAGGGGCCAAACATTTTGAGGTTCGTAACTTACTACTCCAACTCTAGGTCATGGAGCACCTCCAAAAGGGTGAATATAGGCAAGAAATTCGGCGCAGAGACTGGGATGATCATATCGCCTTCCATCAGCCAAAGCGAATGAACTATATGCCTCACATTTTTGCCCAACCAGAAGATGCTAAAGGATGGGTAGAGTTGTTTGAAAATATGAAAGAGGACCAAGTGCAGTGGATGTACGAATGGTTCCCTACTGAAGATTTCATTGTCCGATCTCAAAATGCATCGTTTCTTATACTCATCTGTCTGAGAGGAACTTATCCTTATGTCCCTCTCTGAGTCATGAGGCAGGCAGGAAGAAAGCAGTTTATACCAAGGGTCGACAAAATAAGTCACTTAAGGGCCGACTTTCAAGACGACAATAGTCCATACAAGTGTCAAGCCCAGCATATGTGGCACTGCAAAATCATCCTGGGAAAGGATTCCATAGAACCAGACAGGTACCATGTTGGTTATACTCCATACTTTCCAAGTTGGTTGGAAGACAATCATAGTGGGTTAGGACAACCCGAGTTTGTTTGAGGTCATAGGGTGAACGACGAAAAGGCTGAAGTACAGGTTAAGTACAACCAATTGCGCAAGAGGATTCAGGAATGCTAAAGTGAGCACCAGGAAATTCAAGAAGCCCATAAAAAGCTGATTGAAGAATGGAAAGATATGGTTAACAGTGTCAACAAACGGCTGGGGTATTTGGAGCGGGGTTTAGTGGAGCTGGAAAGGAAGTTCATCCAGAGGATTGAAAATTGCCAGAACACTGAACGAAATGAAGGAGGACACTTGGCTAGAGCCTATTTGCTGCTGGGTCTGCGTGAGCTGGTGAAGCTGTTCGATGGAGCTAAAGATGCCGAGTCTGGAGAAGGTCCTTCTGGGACCAAGTAGTTAGGAGTCTTTCCTTTACTTTAAATGTAATAAGGTCAATGGCCATTAGTGACATTTATTTTCTGCTTTTTTAGTGTTGTTTTGTGATTCGTCTTATTTTTATCAATAAAATAAGACATTTAGCATTATAAGTTCTCCAAACCAATTTGTCGCTAGGCCTACCTCGAGCACAACGAGGCTCCCAAATTAGGACACGATTTATATTCTTGTACTATATGTTTAAATATTGCAACGTTTTCTTCCCATGATGCTCACTAACTTGTTGCCTTTTATTTTTACTTTTTGTTCTATTCCCCTCCCCAAAGGTTTGTTCATGCACTCTGGCATCATCATCTTACTCCATAAGATCTAAGGGCCCTCCACCTCCTCCTCCTCCGAGTCCTATCAGAAATAAGAACAATGGAAAAATGGAATACTTGCGCAACATTAGGAAAGAGAACTTAGTCGAAAGGATAGAGATTCCTCAGGGTATTCAGGTTCCCAAGGAAAGTGCCTCCTAAATCATATAGAAGTTATTGAAATTTTAAAGAGAACTCGACCAAGTTCGGAACTTGGCGAACTTGTCATTTTCCCTCACTACCCCAGATGTTAACTTTGCTAACACCCAAAACCCCGCACTCCCACAAAACATATCGACGCCACAGAAACAACCCGCTCCCCATCAACATTGCAACACATGCCACACATCAAACAACACCCCACTGCTCATCCCTGAACCACTAATCTCCACAAATGATCATCTCCACAACACCCCATTTATGTGGAAACCATGCCACACTGTACTCAACCTATTTCAAATACACCGGAGTTTGATGACAAAGACTCTATTATCCAAAACCTAGCTGCAGAACATAAGAAGCTGACTAGCAGAGTTCAAGGTGTCGAAGGAAGCAAGGGATTGAGGGACTGAATTACGAAGACCTCTGCATTCAACCAGATGTCGAACTGCCCGAGGGGTACAAACCTCCCATGTTTGACATATTCGATGGCACCGGGGATCCCAGAGTTCATTCAAGGACATACTGCGGCAAACTGGTCGGAGTAGGAAAGGATGAAAAGATTCGCATGAAGCTCTTTATGAGAAGTCTGAAAGGGGATGCTCTATCTTGGTACATTAGCCAAGACCCAAAAAAGTGTTCGAACTGGGTAAGTATGGCATCCGATTTCATGGACAGGTTTAGATTCAACACAGAGAATGCAATAGATGTGTTCTACATCTAGAACTTGAAAAAGAAACCCACGGAGACATTTCTTGAGTATGCTACTTGTTAGATATCAGAAGCCGCTAAGGTCAGTCCGGCTTTAGAAGAAGAACAAATGAACATGTTTTTCGTCTGGGCCCAAGACCCACAGTACTACAAAAGCTTGATGTTGATCGAAGTCAAGAATTTTCCGACATCATCAATCTGGGGGAGAGGAATGAGGAAGGTATCAAAAGTGTTATGGTCACTAACTTTGAAGCATTACAGGTTACCAACAAGGCTCTACAGTCTGGTGGCACATCCAAGAAAAGGGATGTGGGTGTCGTGATGGTTGCACAGAGAACAAAATCCCCAATAATATACCAAACCTACCCAATATCTCCTCTCACATATCAACCTATCCCAAATTACCAAACCCATTTGCCTCCTTACCAAGCTCCACCACCTACTTACCAATCACCTCCACCATCCACATATCAGCCTAGTTCACCCAGATACTCCCAACTCGTACACGTCTACCAAGCCTACAACGCCCAACAAGCCCACTATCAATCGCCACCCCATTGTCAAAACTTTCCTAGACCTCGACCAAATTTCGACCGTAGACCTCCCAAACAATATACCGCCATTGTCGAACCTATCGACCAGTTGTATGAAAGGCTCAAAGTTGTTGGTTACGTCACCCCTATCACTACTATAACTCCAGAAAATCATTCCCAATGGGTCAACCCGAACAAAACCTGTGCATACCATTCCAACATGGAGGAGCATGCCATCGACGAGTGCCGCTCTCTGAAAGGATAAGATCCAAGCTTTGATTGACAACAAGATCATCGTGGCAAAGGAACCTACTCATAATATACGCAACAACCCTCTGCCTGACAACAAAGGCGGAGGCATTCACATGATTGAGATAGAAGATGATTGGGACCCCAAAGGATTGATCAGATTGATCGCTGAAGATAACGAGCCAAAGAAACCAACAATCACACTTAATCTAATTGTAGTCCAGATCCAGCCTTCTGGAGACGCTGAAGTAAACATGTCCATACCACTTGAGTTCGAAGCACCTTCTTCTGCAAAGGCGCCAGGACCAATTGAGCTCAAGTTTGGGTCTCCAAAGGAACCTATGCCATTTGAAGTTATTGTGTTACCTTTCAAAGCAAGGGTACCCATCCCAGTGGCAATGTCAGCCATAGCACCATTACATACGAAGGCCATACCTTGGGATTACATAGCCGAGGCAAGGAGAAATGGAAAAGCCAAAATCGGAGAAGCAGTTGCGGTACAGGGTATGTCAAGAACCGGCAGGATTTATACTGCAGAACATTTAGCTAAATCGAGTAAGCAGGCCTCTGGACGGCCTATTGAAACTAGGCCTGATGATCTCTAGAGGAATATACAAGCAAAGGATTGCTCAGTCATTGATCAACTGAATAAAACACCAGCACAGATCTCTATCCTAGCTCTGCTGCAAAGCTCCGATGCACATAAGAATTCCTTGTTAAAGATACTGAGTGAGGCATATGTACCCAGCAACATAACTGGGGGAGAAATGGAAAACATGGTGGGGAAAGTATTGGAAAGTCACAAAATCACTTTCCATGAAAGTGAGCTGCCACCGGAAGGGCTAAGCCACAACAAAGCACTGCACATCACTGTATAGTGCGAGGATTATTTCATCACCAGGATTTTGATTGACGGAGGGTCCAGCCTCAATATTTGCCCATCGGTGACTCTCAGAACATTGGGAAAGAGCCTGCATGAGATCAAGGATGGAGCCATCAATGTCAAAGCTTTCGATGGTTCCCAAAGGTCCACTATTGAGGAAATCAGTTTGTGTCTGCAAATGGTACCAACTTGGTTTGACGTTGACTTTCAAGTAAAAGACATCCCAGCATCTTACAACTTGCAATTGGGGCGGCCCTAGATTCATGCCGCTGGAACTGTAGCATCAACCCTACACCAGGTAGTGAAGTTTGAGTGGAATCACCAAGAGGTGATTATTGATGGAGATGGTAGCAATCCCATATATAGTCGTCAGGCCATCCCGGCAATCGGAGGAAGAAGAAAGATAGGCGGAGAAACTTACCACCACATTGAGCGAGTCAACACCGTGGACAAAGATAAATGTTGGGATAACAAAATTGAAAGTATACTGAATTGGTGTGGATACGAACCTAGCAAGGGACTCGGCTAAAACCTCCAGGGAATCGCCAAACCCATCAAGCTGAAGAAACATGGTACCACTTTTGGTTTGGGATATGAATACACTTGGGAAGAGTTCAACCACTGGTCGCCACCATGGCGCAGTCCCTACTACCCACTAGAGCATCTGATACCTCGCCTTGAGCAGACTTTCCAGCCAGCCGATGTCATATATGGGTCCGAAGAAGAAGACGCACTGGTGGCAATGAGGAATTTGTTCTTGGAAGATGGTAACATGGAATGCTGTGTCATTTTAGAGGAGGAAGGGGAGGAAGGCCCTTCCATACAAGTTTTAAGCCGAGGAGCACGCCTCAACAATTGGTCTATCATAACCACCAGAGCACGGAAAGCTTTGGGGTAGCAAGGTCGAACAAAGCACCATGCATTATCTTTTACTTTTCGCTAGTTAACTTTCTTTACATATTTTTAATTTCAAAACAAGAGCTCCAGTGTTCAAAACAATTATGAAATTTATCAAAGCATTTCAGTTTCTTATAAATCTTGCTCTTTTTACTTTTTATCGTTTACTTTATTTACACAACATTACTATTACTTATCTTGATGAACCGACGATTGTGACTTGCAACAAGGGAACGCACCAAATGGATATAGACTCATAAAGAAGATGATATACCAGAAGATGTTGTTAAAGAGGTTAAGGATTTTGAGAATAAACCTAAGTCCAATCTGGACGAGATTGAGGTTGTAACTTGGGAGATACAGAGAATGTCAAAGAAACGCGCATCAGTGTTCATCTGTCACCATTAGAAAAGAAAGAGTACACGGAATTTTTAAGAGAATATGAGGACATATTTGCCTGGTCGTATGATGATATGACCAGTCCCAGCACATCTATTGTGGCTCACAAACTGCCAACTGATCCTACATGTCCGCCGGTAAAGCAGAAGCTCAGGAAGTTCAAACCTGACATGAGTTTGAAAATTATAGAAGAAGTCACGAAGCAAGTCAAAGACAAGGTTCTCAGCGTGGTAGAGTATCCAACATGGTTAGCCAATATTGTGCCAGTGCTGAAGAAGCACGGGATGGTTAGAGTCTGTGTCGACTAGCGGGATCTCAACCGGGCCAGTCCGAAAGACGACTTCCCCCTGCCAAACATACACATTCTAATTGACAACTATGCCAAGCATGAGCTGCAGTCATTTGTTGATTGTTTTGCTGGGTATCATCAGATATTGATGGATGAGGAAGACGCGGAGAAAATGGCTTTCATTATGCCGTGGGGGATGCATTGTTACAAAATGATGTCATTTGGTTAAAGAATGATGGGGTCACCTAAATGCGGGACATGACTACTATTTTCCATGAAATGATACACAAAGAGATTGAGGTGTATGTAGGCGACGTCATCATCAAATCCAAGAAAGCCATTGACCACATGGAAGATCTGAGAAAGTTCTTCAACAAACAGAAAAGGTACAATCTAAAGCTGAATCCCGCCAAGTAGGCATTCAAGTTCCTGTTGGAAAGCTACTTGGGTTCATTTTGACTCGCTAGGGAATAGAACTGGATCTGTCAAAGGTTAAGGCCATTCCAGAATTGCCACCACCAAAGAGCAAGAAAGAGGTTATGAGCTTCTTGGGGAGACTCAACTACATCAGCCGTTTCATAGCTCAATCTACTGTTATCTACGAGCCAATCTTCAAGATGTTGAAGAAAGATTCCACTACCAAATGGACTGATGATTGCCAGAAAGCCTTCGACAAAATCAAGGAATACCTGTCAACACCGCCAGTTTTGGTTCTGCCTGAACCAGGTAGACCTCTATTGCTCTACCTTGCGGTATTGGATGGAACATTCGGTTGTGTTCTAGGACAACATGAATAAACAGGGAGAAAGGAGCAGGACATCTACTATCTGAGCAAGAAGTTCACCCCGTACGAGGCCCGGTATTCTCTATTAGAGCGTATCTGTTGTGCTCTGAATTGGGTAGCTAAGAAGTTGAGGCATTATTTCTGTACCTATACCACTTATCTCATATCGAGAATGGATCCGCTGAAGTATATCTTTCCGAAGCCCATGCCCACCGGCAAGCTTGCCAAGTGGCAAATCTGGGTGAGTGAATTCGACATTGTTTACGTGACTCAGAAGGCAATCAAATGACAAGCACTGGCAGATCATCATGCTAAATATAGCGTGGATGGAGAATACGAGCCTCTAAAGATGTATTTTACTAATGAAGAGGTATCTTTCATAGGAGAAGACGTTGCAGAATCCTATGACGGTTGGAGAATATTTTTCGATGGAGCAACAAGCTTTAAAGGAGTTGGCATAGGAACACTCCTAGTATCATAAACCGGTCAGCACTATCCGGTGTCTGCGAAGCTCAGATTCCCATGCACCAACAACATGGCCGAATACAAAGCCTGCATTTTAGGGATCAAGTTGGCCATTGACATAAACGTTCAGGAGTTGCTAGTGATCGAAGATTCAGACCTGCTTATACATCATTTCCGAGAAGAATAAGCAACCAAGATTCAAAGACACTCCCTTATCTGCATCATGTACAAGAATTGAGGAAGATATTCACAAATACAGAGTTTCAGCATGTCCCTAGAGTCCAGAATGAATTTACCGACGCATTGGCTACCTTATCATCGATGATTCAGCATCCAGATAAGAATTTTATTGACCCTATCCCGATAAAGATCTATGATCAGCTAGATTACTGTGCTCATGCCGAGGAAGAAGCAGATGGAAAACCTTGGTTTCATGATATCAAGGAATATTTGGCAATAAGAGAATATCCAAAACTTGCAAACGATACTCAGAAGTTCACACTTCGGAGGTTATCCAAAAATTTCTATCACAGTGAAGGAATCCTGTATAAGAGAACTCCTGATTTGGGATTACTAAGGTGTGTCGACGTAAAGGTAGCATCTAAACTACTAGAAGAAATCCATGCTGGGACCGGTGGTCCACATATGAACGATTTTGTTTTATCCAAGAATGGATGACTATAGAAACGGACTGCATCCAGTATGTCCAAAATTGCCATCGCTGTCAGATACATGCAGACATGATAAAGGTGCCTCCAAACGAGCTTACTGCAACAACCTCACCGTGGACATTCGCCGCTTAGGGAGTGGATGTTATCAGACCTATCGAGCCCGACGCAACAAATGGGCACAAGTTCATTCTAGTGGCAATTGATTATTTTACCAAATGGGTTGAAGCAGCATCATACAAAGCAGTGAATAAGAAAGTCGTGGAAGACTTTGTCCGCGACCGTATCATTTGTCGGTTCGGCATCCCAGAGTCAATCATTACTGATAATGGTTCCAATCTCAATAGTGACCTGATGAAATTAATGTGTCAAAACATTCAAGATCAAACACAAGAATTCTACAGCCTACAAATCTCATATGAATGAAGTTGTAGAAGCGGCCAACAAGAATATCAAGTAAATACTGAGAAAATGATAGAAAAGCATAAGCAGTGGCATGAGAAGTTGTCACTTTCTTTATTAGGATACCGCACCACAGTTCGAACATCAACCAGGGCAACTCCTTATATGTTGGTTTATGGTAAAGAGGCAGTCATTCCTGCCGAGGTAGAAATTCCTTCCCCGAGGATCATACAGGAAGCAGAACTCGACGATGCAGAATGGGTAAAAAGTTGCTACGAGCAGTTAGCTCTTATAGATGGGAAGAAAATGAATGTAGTTTGTCATGATCAACTTTATCAGAACAGAATTTCAAGAGCCTTCAACAAAAGAGTCAAGCCGAGACGATTCACACCGGGACAGCTAGTATTGAAGAAAATCTTACCACATCAAGATGAAGCCAAGGGGAAACTCTCTCCCAACTGGCAGGGTCCGTACATGGTTCACCGGGTTCTAACAGGAGTAGCCCTAATGCTTGCAGAAATGGACGGAGAAATTTGGCTGAAGCCGATCAATTCAGATGCAGTCAAGCGATACTATGTGTAGCCATTTATGATTTCTTTATGATATAATTTGAACTACGCCTGACCTATTTCCCGTTTAAGAGGGGATACGTAGGCAGCCCTATGGGTTCGGTCACAATTCAATAAAATTTTCATTCTCCCCGCCATTGGAAACTGGGGCAGAATTTCGAAGAAGACCCTCAAAATTCCGAAGTTGATTTTCAGCCATTCATCGTACGCAACCGGCAGAAGCACCAGCCTAGTAAACTGGGCCAAAATTTTGAGGACCCTCAAAATTTCGGAGCAAGAGAAGTTGCAATGTCTTGAACCACGTCTCAGTCGTCGGTTCATCTAAAGAAAACTATTTTTAATTATGTATTTACGTTACATTTTTAACTAAATCATGCATGACTACTGTCGAAATTGCTTTGTTTAGCGATGCTACCCCAATGAAAATAATAGCCGATCAGGACAAGCGAGGTCCACGTGAAGACGAACTAATTTTCCCCCTTTTTACAAAACTCATAATTTTTCTTTGTATGCAGGTAACCAAGACATAAAATCATCATATAAGATTACACACTCATACTTTTTCTGGAATACAACTCTCAGAATCATCATCCATTTACAATTGCTATCCGTACGTGACAACCCCAGCAGCCACAGTATAGCAATCAGCTATCAACTATCATCTATCAGCTAAGAGATTTCATTACTATTCGCCTTTATTTTCTGCATTGCATAAGGCTACCTTTATGCCTTTCGAGGTTAAGCTCTACCTCCATCTACATTTCTCTGCATTGCATAAGGCTACCTTTCTGCCTTCCGAGGTTAAGCTCTACCTCCATCTACATTTCTCTGCATTGCATAAGGCTACCTTTCTGCCTTCCGAGGTTAAGCTCTACCTCATCTGCATTTCTCTGCATTGCATAAGGCAACCTTTCTGCCTTCCGAGGTTAAGCTCTACCTCCATTTGCATTTCTTGCTTTGCATAAGGCTATCTTTCTACCTTCCGAGGTTAAGCTCTACCTCTATCTACATTTCTCTGCATTGCATAAGGCTACCTTTTTGCCTTCCGAGGTTAAGCTCTATCTCTATCTGCATTTCACTGCATTGCATAAGGCTACTTTTCTGGCTTCTGAGGTTAAGCTCTACCTCCATCCTACATTACTTGCATTGCATAAGGCTACCATTCTTCCTTCCGAGGTTAAGCTCTACCTCCATCTGCATGGCTGAAATATCGCCACCTTTATTTAAATCCTACATCGGCTGAAATATCACCACTTTTATTTACATCTGCAAGGCTGAAATATCGCCACCATTAATCTTTCTTGCATGGCTGGAATATTGCCACTTTATCCATCTTTCATGGCTGAAATACCACCACCTTTCATTTATGTCTTGCATCAGCTGAAAGATTGCCACCTTCTGCATTTCATGGGCTGAAAGATCGCCAAATTGTCCAAAGGCGTCATTGTTCGGAGGTACCATTTTCATATCCCGAGAGCGCCATGCCATGGCCTGAGGACCCCATTTTATCTATTGCATATCATTATTCAAAGGCATCATAGTTCGGAGGCATCATTCTCATAGCCCGAGAACATCATTTCATAGCGTGCGAATCCTTCATTATACGCTTCATGGCCCAGGACGTCATGATCTGAGGACGTCATCCTAACCGTCCCAAGACAGCATTCATGGTCCAATAGGAACTTGTATCACGTTTAAATTTATGCACAATATATCTTGGTATTATTCATTGCAGGTACACCAGCTAGCAACGGCCGGAGCGATCCCACTCCAGATCCCGCAGCATCAACCTGAACATCACGTCCGTTTTTCGAAATCTCCATCGGCAAAGTTCGCCAATGGACCTTGAACTACATATGGCCCGATTCCTATAAGACCAGGGATATGTATGCAGCTCAGGAACCAGAGCTTGGTCAAAATTCTTCAATCGTTTTATTTGATCAAAATTGGCCATCATATCTTTACCCGACAACTCTTTCATCCTTCCAGGGTAAAGAGGGGCAGCTGTTGATACCCATTTTTTCCTATGTATTTTTACATACAAAATACTTTTAAAATAGCATGTACATTAATATATAAGCATGCCCAAGAGTTTTGGTATTTTTTCCTATTTTTTAAAGATTTTAAAATCAATTTATTGTCTATTTCTAGGAGTACAAAATCCAATAATTATTACCAAAATTATCACTTTGGTGAATAATTTATTTATATTCTCATATTTACACCAAAATATAATTAATATAATTTTTTGTATATTTTTACAAATTTATTTAGTAGTTTTAAAGCTAAATTGCATATAATTGCAATTATAAATTATAGATTATTTTACGATTAATAGCACTTTACAATTACAAAATTATTTCCAGTATTTTTAGATTAATATTTATGTATTATTAATTAGTGCAGTGCTTTTAATTTATTTTTAAAATTATTATTACTATTTTTATAAAATGAAAAGGGGAAAATTGGTTATTTAACACATAACCTATTTCTATTTCAATTACAGCCTCATTTCTTTTCAATTTTAGCCTCAATTTGACCCCAATTCTGCCCCAAACCAAGACCAACCCAATATCAATTTTAACCCAACCCACGACCCGATTTAAAACCCACCTGGCTCCTTTTTAATCCTGGTCGTTGATCATTTTCATCAACGGCCGTAATTCTTCCTTTCCATTTTTAATTCCCGTAGCCCCCTTACCCTAATTAATTCTATTAGAGACGCCGCCTTTGAACTCTCTTCGTCTCCCAAACTCTCTCTAGCCTCTCCAAAACCCTAATCAGCTCCCAGATGCTTCTACCATGTTTCCACCGGAATCCATGGCGTTCCAGGCCATGGATGACTTGTGCTCACCCTCTCTCACCATTAAACCTAAGTTGTTCGATGATTTGAAGCTCGATCTGATGGTTCCCTTCAGATCTTTCCCAGATCTGTAGATCTATGGCCTTTCCGGCCATTATTCCGGCGTGATCAAGCAATACGTGTCTTTTCGACTCGGGATCAGACATTTCTCAAGACCTTTCTCATTTATAGGGTTTTCTCTGCAACTCTAAGCCGTCTGAGGTTCTTTACTTTCTTATTTATTTTAGATTTGTGACATGCCTGAGCGTTATTTAACGTTTTAAAGGTTTTTCCCAAATTTCCTTTTCAAAACTGTTCATATTCAATTTTAGGGTTTCTGAAAGGTTTCTTCAAATGTTTTTCTTAGTCTTCCTGTTCTTTCTTTGCGTGTGTTTTATTCTCGTATGCTTTCTTCTTTTTTCGCATGAGTTTGCTCTTTTTGTTTCTTTTCTATTATACAAGACTCTTCTACTTTCGTTGTTATTCCTGTACTCGCATGTTAATTCGTGTTGTTTTCCTTATGTTGTGCTATATGTGCTTACGGTTGAGTTCTTTGATTTTGTTCACTTTACTGAACTCTATTTGTGTTCCGGCTAAGCCGATTTTATCTACTTTTGTTTAAAACTCGTAACATCTTTTTCTTCTGAAACTTGTTTAAGTCCCAAGTTTCTTAGGCATGACTTTGAATCAGTGTTCTTTCTATCATGTGTGTTTGTCACTCATTAAATCTTTGAAAGAGACTTCTGAGCCTCTTCCAATGACCTGTTTTCTCACCTCTATTGTCTGACTCTATTTGAAACCCTAGGATTTGGGGTTTTTCATTGGGTAAATGGTATTAGGGTTCCACTTTGGGACCCTAGGCTTTCAGACTCACGATGAGTCTATAACTGAACTTGAATCTCTTTTGCTTGTGACTCTAAGGATTTCAATGACAGACTCCTTTCTTAAAAAAACTTGACAGTTCCTTTTGTTTGATTTGTATGCGTTATATATGAGAAAATTCCTCTTTCAAAAATGTTGTCACCAACCAAGTGATTGATTCTGAAATCCCTTTAATAAGGCTAATGATTTGTCACTGATTTTTTCTTTGATTGAACCTCCTTTACCTTTCTTGAATCGGTCCATTCAAATTCAACTTATAATTCTGGTTTCACGACTGTTTAATTGATTCCCTTGCCATATCTGGCACAAACCGTGTACCATTGATTGCTTTCCTTAAATAAGTTCTATGTATTTACCCCTTTTGTGCTACTTTAAAAGATTTTAATTAGAAATTTCTTTCCTGAACTAATTTCACCCGCTGGAATCATAATCCCTTAACCAAAAAGATTCTGATTTCAATGATATTTCCTTGCTTTTCTTACTTGTTTCTCTACACTATAAAAGGGGCTGCCCTTCTGCTCTTTTGACGCACTTCCAATTGAATACTTTCACATCTATACTTCAAGTTCAATACCTCGAACTTCTTGCTTTTAACTCACACATTTACACTCTGCTTTGCTTGAAATCTTTTAGAATCACTTAAATAAGTTCTGTGTATCCTAATTACTGTCCAGGACATAACCTAATCCACAATGGATCCTAACTCGTAACTTTGGCTAACAGGCTGGTCAGGGGTGTGCTAGCATTCCCATTTGTTGGGCATGACCACTAGCCTATCGTGGCTTTCCCTAATTCCCCTATGCACTCACACTTATTCTTAGACTCTTAAGTTCTGCCCCCCTCTTATGAGCCTTGCTTTGGGACCTTGAGTTCCCTCTGAACTTGGACATCTGAGGGCTGGTATTTCCACAATGCACTTTGATATTAATTTTGTAATGGTTTGGGGTGTAAGCACTGCTCGGAGCCCTTTGAGACTCTAGGGAACTTTGACACGTCCAAAATATGAGAAAGACTTTTGGAAATCTGATCCTGGAAGTTGGTTTATCTCATTTTGTTGGACTTTGAGTCTGAATTAAGCCGTTTGGATGTAGCTGGAACTTCTAATGTAATTTTACTTTATTTTTCTTATTCATTCGGGTTTGTAATAAATTGTAATAACTATTGGGGACAGCTAATGGAATAGGAATGGGATGAATGCATGCAAAGGGTAGAAAACTTGCCTATAGGTTATTTATAACTTCTGCATTCTGCATTTTAGAACTCATGCCTATAAGTTTTCTGCATTTTAGAACTCATGCCTATAAGTTTTCTGCATTTCTGCATTTTTGCATTTTAGAACTCATGCCTATAAGTTTTTCTGCATTTTTGCATCTTAGAAATCATGCCTATAAGTTTTGCATTTCTGAAATCATGCCTATAAGTTCTGCATATAGAAATCATGATCTTAGGTTCTCTGCACTTCTGCATATACATGTCATTAGGCAAACAATCATAGGTTTAATAATAATCAACTTCATTTTAGATACCATGCCTATAGGACTCTTGCATTTATGTAATCGTTTAAAACCAATTACGCTTAGAAACCAAGCCTATAGGAATAATCAACTGAACCAGCTTCGTCTATTTCATCTACGAGTCTAGCATCAGTCATAAGGTCGTTTAAAGTCTGTAGATCCTTCTGTTTATAAAACCAGCAACCTTTTCCTTAAAATAAATACGCTCTGTTAGATGTCATGCCTATAGGTCTCACTTAGGCAAACTATTAGGCAATTAATTGCGTCAATTTTGATAACCTACATCCAGAAGAGGCTAACTCGGACTCCTCATCTGAGAAATATGTGATGAATTAGCCTAGCCTACGCTTTTAATTTAATTCAAACCAAAATCAGTATTTGAAGTCATGCTATATTTGCTCTTATAAGTGGGGAGGCATAGGGTAGCCTTAATTGCTATTTGTTTCCCCCTAACTGTTTATCTGTTTTTGCTTGTCGCCTAGACTTTCATCCTTTTAAAACTCTAAAAAGCCCCAACTCCCTTCCCTTTAAGACTAGTAGTCTCAATGCCTCCAGGAATGATAGGATCGGGACGTGTAATAGCATGCATTATGTAACGATACTATTCTACGCTTTAATACCTTAACGGGGTGAGAAGGGTAGATATGGATATGATGACCGATACGCTAATACCTCATGTCGTCCCTCTCCTGAGGAGTGATTACTGGGTATTACATTGACGTGATCCATATTAATCATAAACCTAGGACCCCCTTCCCTTTTACCTGCTATCGTCCATTTCTTTTAGAATTGTTTAAACGTTTCATAAAATTTCTACCATCTTTACCTTTCCTCAAGTTTCAACTTATTTGCAATGTTATATGTGAATCCCTCCTATTTGATCCCTTAATTGCTTACTTGATTATGTGAAGTCACAATTATAACATAGCTGGGAACCACACTAGTGGATCTTGAGGGGTGCCTAACAACTTCCCCTTGAGATAATTTGTAGCCCTTACCCAAACTCTGGTTCTTCAAACTCAAACCCTTCTTAGTGTCCTAATTCACTTAATCATTAGGTGGCGAGTCTTCAAACTCCAAAACCCAATTCCCAAAAGGGAATGAGTTGTCCTCCCAAATGTTATAAACCCGATTTTGCCTTAGAAAAAGGGGGTGCAACATGGATGACTCTCGAGAAGGTTCTAATGGATTCAAGATTAATATGTGTCAATTGAGAATTTTTGAATTTATATATGGCTGGAATCTGAGGTTTACATTGGTTGGTATCGAGACTCGCGATATTTCAATATCATTATGGATTATACATTTCAGGATAGAAAGGTGAAAGGAACGGATTTAGATTCATAGAAGGACTTTTCAGAGTGGTTGTCTTGATTGTGGTACTTTGGGGTGCTTAAAAAGTAATACGGTGGATTATGGGCCTTAGGGCGTGTGGTTTTATGCTAGGATCTCTATGGTGAGCTTTGGGCAAGGATCGTGGTGTTCTAGCAATGAGAAGTGTCAACTTGAGGGTAATTCGGAAGGAACTCAGAGAAATAGAACAGTATGGTAGTATATTGGATTAGCACGATAAGGGATATAATCGATTTTATGGATACTTATGATATGGTGAGTCTCTATAGGTATTTTGTGGCAATACTCTTGGGTTTGGAGACCCGCGTGGCTTGGTTGAGTTAGAGAGATTTTGTTCTGATGACTTGGTTATGTGAAAATGGATTTTGAAGAGATCTCGATGGTTTCTACACGGTATGAGATGGATATTTTCTACCGACGTGAGGAGTATGTTGTGTATTGTGATTTTCTCCTGGATGGGATCAAGTGAAAGGTTTTTGACCGATCAAGTATGTATTCTACTGGTGACTCAGAGTTGATCATGAGATTCTCGTTCGTTTCATATGATGCATGATAGATGCGATGTATTATGTGGGGTTGACATTTGCAAGTGCAAGGTCATGGTTCAGCTTTGAAGGCAAGGTCATGAATTCTTAGATAACACAGACGGTATCATATGACAATATGGATGCTATTACTCTATGGTATTTCTTGAGAAGGGTGCGCATTTCAGAAGTCGCATTATGTTTTGACCTACGGATGCTTCGTTGGTATTGTGGTACTCGCCTGGTTTTATCGACAACTGATATCTAGATTGTGCGATATGGCACGAAAGAATTATAAAAGTATTTCTCGTGGGATGATTTTGTATGAGAGATGTGTGAGACATTCGAGTGGTGGAGTTGGGTTCGTCTATGATGATTCATGCGTTCTATTGATTTAGAGATTGGGAGTTCTCAAAAGCAGATTGTGTCGTGAATTTCGGACTGTGAAGGTGTGGCCAAAGTTAGCTAGATGGTGATACGTGTTATGATTAGATAATTGTGGACTTTGGAAGGTTATTTAACCATTTGGGAATGACCAGAGTTGATGTGGGGGCTCATTGGTAGGCCCAAGAGGATGTGTATTCTACACCGGGTTAGATTTGTTGACTCAACACCGTTATTGATGAAAGGTGTGTCATACGGTTAGAGTTGAGCCCATTTGTGTTCGGATATGTTCTATGTGTTACTCTTCTATGCTATTAGGGGTTGTGATTCGTTAGTTATATTCACATGTAGTGCCGTTCTGTTTGTTCTTTATACCTGAATTCGAGGGAGATGGTGATTAGGGTGCGGAATAGTTGATTCCGCCTTGGTTATGGTCTTTTTGGGCTATGGTGTATTGTGTTATTTTCTTCTACATGGTTATGGTCATGCACTTGATGTATTTTATGTCGAATTGTGTATGGTTATTGATTTTGAGCATTTTTGGCTTGAGGTATTTCATAGGACCAGTGTTGGATAAAGTCAAGCATTACAGCGCAACTATATTGGAATATGATCCTTGATGTTAGATTTGTGTTTCTTTGTTCTACTATGTATGATGGTTTCATATCATTATGGTTGTGGTGGCACTTGTTGAGCCTGCTCGACGATTCGCCCATTTGATTCATTTGCATTTTTTGGTGCATTTGAATTGTTACGTGTTGGTGCACGGATTGCATAGTTTGAGGCTTAAGGTTGTA
This sequence comes from Nicotiana glauca, assembly GCA_026770625.1. Lineage (NCBI taxonomy): Eukaryota > Viridiplantae > Streptophyta > Magnoliopsida > Solanales > Solanaceae > Nicotiana > Nicotiana glauca. The sequence continues at coordinate 60,201 of MU705893.1, forward strand.
TTGGTGTGGTATGTTCGTAGAGTGTCTATATTGATGAGATAAGTTCATTGGATCTAGAATGGATGCTATCAAATTTGATTATGATATGTTTGGAAGATTAATATCGGAAGTCGGCTAAGAATTTGGGCTTTGGTTCTTGTCGGACGAACCAGAGAGCTCCATGACTTGTTGATCTGATGTGTGGTTATGCGTTTCTATGTGTTTCTTTCATCATTGGCAGTGTACGAAGGTTTTGAATAAGGTTTTATTTGATATGAGTTTTATTATCGGAATTGGGTTTATTTTGAGCAGCTACTGTGATGGGGAATTATTGCTACGAGTATGTGAGTTATGTGGTGTATCATGTGCTTGCATTATGGGTTATGGATATGACTTGATACAGCTTGTTCAAAATTACGCATTGTGTAGGTGCGAAATTCGTGCCCTGTAAGGAATCCAGATGTTGGAAATTAGGTTCTAAGGCTTACGGACTAAGTTAAAGTAATGATATTCAGTTATGTTGTGTTGTCAGGCTTACATGGATTAGGGTGATGTGGGATCACCCTCGGGGCATGTGCATGGTAAGTTTACATGACGATTTGATGACTCTACAATAACTCTGGGCACGTTCGAGGACGAATGTATGTTTAAGTAGGGGAGAATGTAATGACCCGACAGGTCGTTTTGAGCATTTACATTCTGTTCAGCCATTTGAAGCCTTGAATAGCTTCATATGATATACTATAACTTGTGTGAATCGTCAGTTTTGATTTTCAGGTTAATCATGATTTATTTGGGAGAAAGATTCTCAACTAGGAAGCTGTAAGTTGGACGAGTTGACCGAATTTGACTTTGAGTATTTGACCTCGAATCGAAGATTTGATGGTTCCATTAGGTCCGGATGGTGATTTTAGACTTGGGCGTATGTGAGCACGTGATTTTTGCCCCGTGTGAATTACTCCTACAGAATTCCAAGGAATTAGATTTTTCTTTTAATTATTTGTTATTTTAGGAATTGTTGTAGAATTTTCTAACTATTTGCATTTTTCTGTGTATGTCTAATTTTATTTAATTCATGAAAAATATAAAAATACACTGCATTTGCATTTAGGATTTAATTTTGTATTTTAGATTAATTAGTAAATTAGTTGTTTTATAAAAATAAAAATCACAAAATAGCTCAATTTTGGCATTTTAACTCTTTAATTTTGAATTTTATAGTTCTTCTATAAATTTAGGACTCAATTGAAAGAAGGCTAATTGTTTGGACTGTTTTAACTAAATTTCCATAGGCCAAAACTAATTTTCTAAGACCCGGTCAATCCAGGCCCAAATCATCCCCATGCCAGGTCCAAATAAGACCCCTTAAACGACGTAGTATGGGAGGGATACTATGTCATTTAGAGTTCATTTGATTTAAGTTAATCCTGGCCCTTCGTCTTCGGCTCATCTAACGGTCTTAAAATATATCCGAAAAGCTTCAGAGATAACCTACTCCAAATCCTCTTCTGTATCTCATCTCTCTCATCAAACCCTAGCGCCGCCTGAAGGGTTTTCGCGATTGTTGCCGGTGATAAAACTCCAATCAACCCCAAATAAACACCACACAACCCTCACTCACCCTGACCCCCAAGCCATCACCATATTCCCTCAAATACACACCAAACGGAGCCAAATTTGGATCTAAGAAGGCAGAAAAGGAATACAAAAATCTACCGAATTTTTTCAAGTCTTGATGTTGGTTTAGAGTAGAAATTGTTGTTTTTCGTCGGTTCTCAATAAGAACCCAGGATGAACACCAATTTCGGCTCGAAATCGGAATGTCGGAGGTCCATTTAAGCCATTTTTTCATCTGTTATTATAGGTATTTCAATTCTCTCTTTGTCTTCTTTTGTTCTCCCCGTCCACATCTTCTTCTATTTCATCTTTTTTTTTTATTATTAATTTTCGTTTTTAATCGCTTTCTATTTGCATGATTAGGATAAGATCATGTTTAGTTGTGTTAGTTGTGATTCTCATACTTATTTTTAATTAATTCTTTCCCGTTTTTATTTTTATTTTCATTTTTAAAGTTTTATTGTTTTTGGCAACTCCATTTAGCCCATTAAATTTGTGGGTTTTGATTTTGATTTGAATTCAGGCTCTGTAGACAGACGCCCAAAGATAGATGGGTCAGACCGAATTTTGCAAGCCCGGGTTTGGGTTTGAACCTAGGGTCAACTTGACCCATATTTGGTCGAGGGTAAATAGCAGAGGTTTTAAGGGTAGTATAGAAATTTTGATTAAGGGAATCTCTTGTAACTGACTTAGGAAATTTCCTGGAAGGTGAAAAAGGGACTGACTAAGCAAACAAGTTAAAAAATTAAGGGATTAACTAGTAAAAACGAAAATTAAAAAAGGAGAAATAGGAAAAACTAAAGTTCATTTCTGCTACCCTAGAGCTTCTCTACAAAAGGCTATTTCTTCACTCTCGGGTTAGATTTTTTAGAGACTGAAAAACACTTAAAAAGTTCATAAACAGCTGAGTTCTTTTATACCCTGAAAATACTGAAAACTATCTGCATTTGGTACTAGAAATTTGTTTGGTTTTGTTCCTTGTTTTATTGTTGATCAAAATTTTCCAAAAAAAAGGCTCCAAGAATTGTGTTCATTTGGGTTCAATTTGATTTGAAAGAAGCTGGTTTTGCTGCGTTTGTTTTGCTGAAACTGCAAGCTGATACTATTGCTAATTTATGTCACTTTTCTTTTATTTTGATATTTTCAGGTTTACCCTTTGAACCATGAATGGCAAATGAAGTTTTGAATGTGGCTTTTTGTATGGAAAGTGTGGTGTCTGTTGAAATTCAATAAAGCTCACCTGTGTTTGAAGACTGATTTTCATATGTTTATTTAAGCTATTTAGCTTTTTGTCTATTTCTCCTTCTACCTCTTTGTTAAGTGTCATAGATCTATAGTAATAGCTGTTTTAGTAGTTCACGTTTAAGTATTAAGTTTGTGTGCAAAATTTTGCAGTGTAACCATGTTAATTAGTTTTGTTCGTCTGCATTTTCTTTTAGCTGAACTGAGTTAAACAGTTTCAAGCTCGATTGCTTGTTTGTTCCTGTAAAAAAGGGTCGATTAGATCATTTCCTAATTGTATTAAAATAGCTAGCAGTATATCGAAAGTTATTTAGTATGCATTTGGTTCTAATGGTTGGTTTACTGTTTGTTTGTTGGTTCCACGATCAGGGTCTGTTTACACTCCATTTATTAGTTAACTGTTCTCTTAAATGGTTTTGAATTAAACAGAATAAATCATGAGTGCATCATAGGAATTGATAAAAGGTTTAAAGAATTGTTGCATGTGTAGTGTTAGTTTTAATAATAATTCAAGGATGCCATGTATTGATGAAAGTCCATTAAGCTTATTTGGTATTGTTGAATGTAAATATCAGTTATGCTTTTGTGTGGGTTCGATTTTGGGTCTCTGTTTTTCAACCTGGGCGCCTGGACCATAAGGCCATTCTGAAATAAGGTATATATAGTCTTGCAACTCCTTTGGGCTTGTGCTCGAGCCCCATTGCCCTTTGCATTAATAGTGCAGCCTCTAATAGACTATTTGGTCAGCTGCCAGCCCAATGCCCTTTCAGTCAAGTGCTTAGCTTCAATTTAACACAAGCCCGTTAATTATTAAGATAACTTTGAACATTAGCCTGAAATAATTTCAATTCCTCTTAATCTTCTTTAATTAGTAGACTCCTTCAAATTAGGTTGAGGTGTGCTGTATTAGTCAAATATATAAATTATGGCCCTCAATGGTTAAATTTAGAAACCCTTGTAATAAGAAATTGAGGTGTGCCATGTCAAATAAAATCTCAAAACTCATGGCCCTCACTTAATTAGTTTTAACCCTTTAGAAATCGAGGTGTGCCACTAGTTGAATTTTCTATGGCCCTCGCAAACCTTGTTATTCACTTGAAAGTGCGTAGTTTCTTTAGGCGCGCTATTTAAATTAATTTCTTAAACTAGGGTATGCATTTTATGTGACCCAATTTCAATACTCAACAACGTTAAATAGAACGTGTCACGAACCGCGGGTGCATTTCATGTGGCATCGTGCAAGGCATGTTTTAAATAACGTTGAATCTTCCTAAAATAATTAAAGCGGTTTCAAAAGTTAAAATGCACATAGGTTTAAATGTGTAATTGAAATCAGATAATAGGCCAGTTATAATAGTTTAAGCGACCGTGCTAGAACGACGGAACCCGAGAATGCCTAACACCTTCTCCTGGGTTAACAGAATTCCTTATTTAGAACTTCTGGTTCGCAGACTTCAAAAGGAAAATAGAATTTCCTCGATTTGGAATTTAAAATAAATCGGTGACTTGGGACACCAAATAAACTATCCCAAATGGAGGCTCTGATAAATAAATAATCTCATTTCGGATAATGTCATTAAATTAGAAAAACTCCCATATATCCCCCTCCGGGTGTAAAAAAGGAGGTGTGACAGATCTGGCGACTCTGCTGGGAACCCAAACCCTGAAATTTGATTTAGGGTTCAAGATTTCGAGCTTAGAATAATTGTTATACTTTGCTTGTTTTATCTGATTTTACATGTTGAGCCTAATGTGCTAATTGCCGCTTTGATACTGTTTGGATGTATATAAATTGCTACGAAACCCTCCTCTCTCTGAGTCTTCTAAATCATCTGGGATGTGTGCACTTTGTGTGACTTCTTTTCTATTAGAGTCTTATCCCAATTTTAGAATGAGGTTCGGACAAGTTGCAAAGCCGGTGAAGCTTCTGTTATCTCGGTATGCTACCCTCCCTCCCCCCTCCCCCCTCCCC